>MU711740.1:0-19006 GCA_026770625.1 Nicotiana glauca | reverse complement strand
CCACGCACCCCACCCTCACCATTACGATACAGATAACCTCTTGCCTTAAAAAAACCACATCGTACAAGTGCTAAAAACCAACCACGATCACATTTCTTGTTCTGGGTAAAAAAACATCACATCTTTCTTCTTCTTTTTTGCTTTTTCTGTCCCGACATGTTTTCCAGAATCCAAGATTCTTGCACTAATTCGCTTTATTTATCATTATGATTCAGCAATTTTAGACGTAACTCTTATTTCTCTTGTAGTATGTTTTTTCCCACATTGTATCTAATTTGGGTGTTCCTCAGATTTCTTATTCTATTGCGTGGCTATAGTTTTGGAAGGAAAGACATTTTTTAAATATAAAATTGGACTTTAATTTTCATATATTTGTGATTCTGACCTTTTTTCTCCTTACTCCCCCTTTGTTCTCAATCACAGGGTACAAACACATTTTGCTTAAGGTTCCAAGAATCAGCGTTTTGGTCTTATTTTGGTAATGTTCAGTGAATAAAGATTCAAACTTTTTTCAAATTGGGTGAAGATTCTTGGCGGGTCACGTTTAATTTGGCTGTAAATTTCAAGTTTGCATTGGAACTCTCCACGGAATGGTGTGATGGAAAAGGGTAATGTTGGTAATGTTCAGTGAATAAAGATTCAAACTTTCTTCAAATTGGGAAGAAATATTTGATGGGTTAGTTCACTTTGGCTGTAATTTTCAATAATGTATTGAAACTTTCCATCAGATAATGTGACAGCAGAAGGGTATAAATTGATGCTTACTGTATAGTTGTTTGGGAAAAATGCGAAAAATGCTTTTAAATGGAGAAGCATGGTCAGAAAGGATTCATATAGCGGTGCACAATTTGTTTGGAACTAAGGCATAGTTGTTGCTGCTTATAGTAGGTTGTTTGGGAAAAATGCGAAAAGTGCTTACAATGGAGAAATATAGTCAGTGAGAATTTCCTATAGCCGACGTGAACTTGTTTGGACTGAGGCACAGTTGTTGTTTGCTTATTGTAGAGGTCTTCTAGTAAAGGAATTAATATGAAAGAAGGCAATGGGCAAGAAGAGTTGCCATCATCACCCTACAGGGTATTACAGCAAATCTCTGAGGAAGCAGTAAGAGTCGCTGGCGAGGCGTTACAAAACGTTTACTCAAGTAGTAGTTCGAGATTTTCTCCAAGTACTGGGGTTGTTGGACACAGAAGAAGTCGTAGTGAGATAGTGACTTCATCTATTCATAGAAGTGGGAGCAGTAATTTTACAAAATGGAAGTCTCAAATGCAAAGGGCTTTGCGTAATTGGGGTACTACTTCACAAGAAGACTGCTCATTCTTATCGTTTAATCCTGAGGTTTTGGCTAATCAAAAGCGACAGTGGTATCAGCTTCACTCCAAAACCTTGGTATGCTGCTTTCATATTTGAATCCTTGTTGCTTGCAATTCAGTTTATGGCTTTTTTTACTATAAATTTTTAGATGCTTTTTCATTGAACAACCTTTTCGAGGCAACATGGAAGATAATGTGTGGAATTTTGAGATAGACAGTTCTATGTTCCTTTTTTCAGTTATAAATTTTTTATTTTGTCTCAGTTGATGTGCTTGCTCAACAAAAAAATACAACATCATTGGAGTATATTTGAAAGTCTAAAGCATATATATAAATGTAAAAATATGAGATGAATTGATGCACATAGGAAGAGACTCCCGCGACGGCTCTATGTCCTACAATACACACTAGAATGGCTAAGAGGGAATAGGGGTAAAGAATAAAATTAGGTTAAGCTTATTAAAGATGATTTATAAAAAGTCTCGACGAGAGATATTGGGATAAGAAACTGGAAATATGGAATAGCACTTTATCGAGTAAGGGTATTAGGATAATGAGAAGTAAGACTGGAAATACACACTTCAAATTAAGCCACCATAACTAGAATGAAGTTGAAATGAGATTAGATGTGATTTCAGTACCTTAAAATAAATGTTTTAGGAGAATAGTATGATAATGCCGATGCAAAATAAGATGGTTGTAATGGAAGATTATACGGGAGTATTTTGTGATTGGAAAACGTCAATAAGAATTCAAATCATAGTTGAGCGAATAGGTAGTGGTCTCTTACGAATTGCCTAAGCTTTGGTATGCAGAGTTACCTGGTACCTTTACTAGTCCGAAGATGCAGGTTCCCGATAAAATAGTCGAGGCGGGCAAGTTGGCTTGAACATCATCGTTTTGATGCACAAGGATGAAGTATCGATGAAAAGCTGATATACTTTGCACATATCACTTATGGACATTCCCTTCTAGGGAGGTAGTAATAGTAAATATATATGGGTTTTTCTGGTTCAGTAATTCTACCCAACTGTTTTGGCTTGAAAACTAGCCTTCAGCTCTTACACATTAGATTGCTCATGAAGTTGGCGAAGCATGTTTGATGCAAACAATCGAAAATTCTGCGCAGGATTATAAGAAATATAAGGAGCCCGACACGCTTTTTGAGCACTTTGTTATCGTCGGTCTTCATCCCGATGCTAATCTTGAGGATGTTGAGGATGCATTTGCCAGGAGGAAAAAATGGGAAGTACAGTTAGAAACATCTGACATGGTGGATTTCAGAATGCTTTCAAATTGTGGTCCTTCAGTTCCATCCCTAGAGCCTCAGGTTTGTTTACTTGCATGAATCTGCATATTTATGGTTTACAAGTCAAATTCTGCTTATTCTGAAAAGAGGTAACTTTCTCATAAATAATAAAAAATTTCAAGCCAACTTTGTTTTACATCTCAAATTAATTCACTATGACTAACAAATTTGTACATCCCTTAGGTGTGTTAGTCATAGAGAAAAAATTTGAATAAATGCTTTTTCTTTTCCCGAAATACAGCGAGGCCTATTCTGTGTCATAAGTCTAATTTAGATATGATTTCAGGTTGTGACCAAGCAGAAATGTTCAGACCTCTTGATTCCCCCTTTCTTCTAATTATGAGTTTCAATTCATATTTTTTGATCCTTTAAGTTGGTATTTTGTTCACGGGCTTGAACATTAATATTCCAATTATATATTCTTATTTCTTCAAGTATTATATTGAAGCTCGGATTCGGTTCCTCAAATATTTCCAGTTATAATATTCCAGTTTTATTTCATCAAACCTTTGATTGGTCATACATTGTGATTGTCGCTGTGGGTACGTATTTAAATATCCATTTTGGCTCCAATAATTTACGTATATCTCAGTGACATGGTATGATATATTTTCTTGCCTTGACACTATCTTCCTTTTTCTTTCCCCTCTCTCGCAGGTACTCTTTAAGTATCCTCCGGGAAAGAAGTTAGCTATGCGCATGAAGGATTTGGCAGCATTCTGCTTTCCTGGAGGTGTTAAGGTGTAGTTTTGCTGGTCTATTACTTTAATTGTGTTTTCATCATCAGCGTATAACTCAAGGCATTCTACTTCTCAGAATTATCCCATACATTCATGCGTTTACTTTGTAATCCAGGCACATGTAATGGAAAGGACACCGTCATTTAGTGAACTAAATGAGCTGGTCTATGGGCAGGTAAAGTAAAATAGATTTATTGTTCGATTCCGCTTGAAATCTTGATGCTCATTTGCATCATATTATTTGATTATGCAGTAAAGCAAACAATTCTCTTCTTTATAGGAATTAAATTAACTTTTCCTTTATCTTCAGGAGCACTTAGGCAGAGATGACTTGTCGTTCATATTTTCCCTTAAGGTAAGCCCAAGGAAACTTCTCTGAATTCTTGACTTTTGACTTGGGATTGATACTTAGTTGATTAATTGACATGAACTTTGGTATTGCTTTCTTCAGTGCTTTATAAGTTGATACATTAATTCTTCAGTTTTCTTTCCAAGTGACAATTCTATACTTTTGATTCAGTTTTTACTGAGTATTTAACATATATTTTCTTCTGTGCTTTTCTACTTTTCCCTTAGATCATTGTGGAACTGATGGTGCAAAATTATTCTGTTTTAAATTAAAAGCTTCTATTTTTTGATGAATCCTAAAGAAGTCAAGAGTATTTGATGAAAAGAGAAAACAAGAAAATTTGTCTTGACTTGATGTTAAACAATGTACTAGGGGCTCCTCATATAGGAGTCTTACTATCCACAAATATTACTAGGTAAGTAATTAACTTACTAGCCACTGTCGACTACTCTAAGCGAAGGACGTCGACCTGGTTTCCTCTACTGTTGGTATTTTCTTGCTCATTTTTTTTCTTGATTTGGAGTTTTCTTGTAGATGACTTTTCTATTTCCTGTACGTGGTGTTATATGTTAGCTTTGGATTTTTACCTTTTCTTCTTTTCATTGTGTTCATATTCATCCCTGGAAAATGCTGAAGTTACAATATGTGCTTTGCATCAGGTGGCAGACAATGCTACCCTTTATGGTGTATGTTTACATGTACCAGAAATTGTTCAGAAACCACCTGCTATCTATGTTCCTTCATCACCTCTTTCCCAATCATCAGTTGGTCGTAGTCGGTTTTTGGTTTCCGCACCCCGCTGTTATTGTCTCTTAACAAGAGTTCCTTTATTTGAATTACACTACGAGATGTTGAACAGGTTTGTGCTGAATTTCTCATCAGCTGTCTACTGGTATGAATAAAGTTGAATTTTTATTTATTCTATACCATTGACTATATTATATTTATTTGAATGCAGTGTAATTGCACAAGAGCGTCTGAATAGGATAACACATTTTGTTAGTGAAATAAATCTCACTGATTTTATCCCCTCTGCATCGAAAATGAATGACGCATCAAATGCAAGCATTGATTCCCCTTACAGGGATGATGAAGCAGATTGGACTGCTTCTGCAATACCAGTTGACTGTGCAATTGCTCTTACTGCTGCTGCAGCTGGGATAATCTCGGACGATGAGGTTCCTTCATCATCATCAAAGTGGGAAGTTTCTTCGCCTGTAAGTGTCACTGCCAGTGAGGCATCAGATCATAGTCAAGCTAGAGGATTCGGTAAGGACGGGGGAAGGAGCATCTTTGATGATTGTGTATCCGAGGCCTCAGAAAATCGATCTGATAGTACTGAAAGAGTTTTTGGAATTCAAGACAATTACCGAACCCCCGAGAGCGGGCCTTTTGTCTGCTCAAAGGTCCTTTCTTTGGAGCGTCTTGGAAGCTTTGAATCCTTATTTAGGTGGTCCATAGTCAAGCTTTGTATTCTTCTAGTTTTCATCTTGTCTTTTATCCAGGATGTATGAACCATAATCATTATTTCCTCACATTAAATTTAAATTAGTCAATAAGTTGTTTTCTTTTGGCAGTTCAGCAAGAAGTATGGCATCCGAGGACGAAGATGATGACTTATTTTTCAGCAACGACAAGGATGCTGGGTGCGAGATGATAATGGAGTGGGCTAGAGTCTGTAGTCTTCTTTTCCACCCACAGAAATTCATGTTTAGTGTCTGGCTCACCTATGAATCAACACCTCCTCTAATCACTTTGTTGTGCTCTTATGTAGGAGAATAAGAATGATTTGCTGCAAATTGTTTGTAGTTATCATTCCTTGCCCCTTCCACCACGAGGAAGTAAGATCGTTTTCCAGCCACTCGAACATCTGCAAGCTATTGAATACGAGAGAATTTCAGTTTCTGAACTCGGAATTAGTGACAAATATATGGGTACAAGTATGAAGGATCCAGATGAAATTGCAAAGGTTAGACCATTTCTAATTCGCATCTTGCGATTAAATTATTTTTCTTTCTATATAATGACAGTTATTATCTTTCTTAGGTAAATTTCCATTTAGCCGCTGCTGAGGAAGCTGTTGGACTATCTATATGGACAACTGCAACAATCTGTCGTGCACTTTCAATTGAGACCGTAAGATATTGAGTAGTCCGTAACTCATGTCTGATTCTGTTTCTACTGACTACTGTTCTGAAACCTGGACTGCGTCAATCTCTGTTGGCCACGTAGCTTACCTATTCCCAAATTTTAGCAAGTGTCTGCTCTTCATAAATTTCACTGCATATGATTATGATTTTCAAATGTCATTCATTATTCAGTTTTACAAGTAATTCTTCTTTCAGATAGTGGCCTTGGTCACTGGTGTGCTTCTTGAAAAACAAGTGGTTATTGTGTGCCCCAATTTGGTAATTTGTTTTTTTATCTTGGAAGTCATATTCTTTTAGTATTTCTTGAGTTTCATGAAGAGTTCATTCTTTTTCTTATTTTGCAACAAGTACAGGGTGTTCTATCTGCTGTGGTGCTATCTCTGATCCCCATTATTCGTCCATTTCAATGGCAGAGTTTATTCTTACCTGTAAGATCTGTATCATAGCTATTACTTCTCAGCCTCATAATTTTGACTCTGTAATCTCTGTCGATATTTACTGTGCTATACCATTATTGTTACCTTATAATTTTAAATGTTCAATGTGTTAGTGGGTGATTGAATGAGTACCTATACTTGTCATGTAATTTTCATTCTGTACAAGAGCATTGCTTGTTCACAACTAATCATTTTCTCCATGGTGATATAAAGTGCTTGATCGTATTTATTTCCTTTGCTATGGGGTTTCTAGTTGAATAAGCTCTTAAATAGTAGATGCATAATTTATCAGCACTTGTTGACAAGTAAACAATATCGCCAGCAATTAATGGGTGAGGAAAAGTGCCCCCTTAAATCTCATGGCCCTTTAATGATGTGAGCATAACAACAGCTAATGAGTGAGGAGAAGTACCCCCTTAAATCTCATGGCCCTTTAATGATGTGAGCATAATAGCTTTGGTGCAAAACATGCATTCAACCCCGTGACTGTTAATTCTTGAACCTATCAATTGTCTGTGATTTAGAAAGATGTTTCATGGTACATTGTACTGAATTACACGAGAATTTAATTATACAGCAATATGTGTGTTGTAGCTATCATCCTTCATGATTTTAATTGTCATAATACTGAATTTAGTACTCTCCCTCTTTCTTCTTCTCGTCAAGATACAATCGTCAATTGACTTTGTCTCTTAATTCAGATTTTGCCCGGAAAGATGCTTGATTTCCTTGATGCTCCTGTACCTTTCATTGTGAGTTTCTTTTTCTTTTTTTCTTTTTTTTTTCTCTCTTCCTTCTTTTTTTGGTTAAATTCTGCTATAGTTTTATTGCAACCTTAAGATTGTCCAACTATAACTTATGCTATATGTTTGGTTGGAGAATTGTTCCTTCTTTAGTACTAGACGAGTCAATTAAGTGCCGGAAGCAGTCAGATGAATATGCCTCTTCTTTTCTCTTCTCATTTTAGCATCTGTCTTGGCATCCGCATTAATGTTCTTTAACATATGCGTGTTCACAAAGAACTGGATGCCAATTGACAGTTTCGGCTGGGCTGCGTAAAGTGAGCAGTTTGAGAATAGTTCTGTGTTGCCTGCCTACTGTCCATGTAAGATAATTTGAAAACTTTTATTTGGCATCCCTCTATTATCATGCCAATATTAAACTCGTTATAAAATAATAAAGAGGGTTAAAGTTCTCATGCCAATATTATGTAAACATTAGTATCCCCTGAAATGTCTATAGTATAAAAAAGTGCTTGAGAGCACCCCAAGGGTGTGGCTTAATGGTCAATAAAATGGGTGCAAGCCTCCAGGGTTCAAATCCTAGAGAGACCAAAACACTAGGTGATTTCTTCCCATCTACCTAAGCATTAGTGAGCAGAATTAACCGGTACATGTGCTGGTTGGAGGTAGCGGTTATCCGATGGATAGTCGGGGTGTGCGGCTCAACTTTGCCCAGACACCATCTCTTGAGAACACCTCCTCCTCTCCCCACTCATTGGATGAGAAATGATTTCAGCAGCAACAGGAAAATGGCATATTTTAATTTTAAGACCTACAAATAATAGCATGCATGACCATGATAATGGAAGACATAGTCCACTTTAGTTGATGCATGGAACGCGTCAAGTCCAGTCAAGACTAGTGAACCTTGATACATTTGCACTACTGAGGTACTATAGTTTTCACATTGTTAAGAAAATTGACCTTGTGCCTAACTCAATGCTAAAAGCTAGCCCATGAGATGAGGATTGTCTAAGACCATGTAAGAAACTGCAATGGGAGACTCTAACACGGATAACTGCACCAAAATCATTGTATTCCCTTAGCAATAGGTAGTTAGATATGGTTTTCCTTGGCTTCTTCAAATCTCTGCTAATCAGCTAGTTAAATATCCTTGGAGCTGCAGTTTGTCCGGTATAACCGACAAGGTTGAAAGCCAACTGTTAAGTTTTGTGGTATCTGAGAGTGTCATCCCTTAGCCATCTGCTTTGTGTTTCCATCTATCGATATCTATAAGTGACCTATTGGTGTTAACAAATTCGGCTTACCTTAGAGTTCCTATTCAGAGGAGAAATTGCAAATCATAATCTGAATTCACCTCCTTGTGACCAATGATTGACAGGTTGGCCTGCAGCACAAACCAACTGACTTGAAGATGAAAAGCGCTAATCTTGTTCGTGTTAATGTAACCAAAGACCAGGTTAGTTGTTGTAGTTATGGTTCATGAAAGTATTTATCATATCTAGTAAGTGGTTTTGGTGTCGGATATCAACATGCTTTGTAGCTTTCTTAGCTTGTGCTTTCCTAGAGCATATAAATTCTTCTCATTATTTCTGGATAATGTGGTGATATTAATATCACGGCATTTAGTATTGCTAGAACTTGGTTGTCTTAGCTTTCAAACTTTTAATCTTGATATTTCTATGTTGAGCCTGCAGATAAAATCATGTTACTTGCCTCTACTTCCTCGACGTAAGGAGCTTCTGTCAGAACTGCGGCCAATCCACGCTAGATTGTCACGCGAAGACACTGTTGCTCAAAGGCGCCCTATATACAGATGCAGTGAAGTGCAGGTATCTGTCATTATTCAGCTTCTTTTAATGTCGTGCTTAGCCTGATATTACAATTCTTATTTTGAAAAATGGAGCTTGATCAGCCAGCCTCATATTTAGTTTTATCTTCCATCTTCTCATGCACCTTTACGATCCTAAATATGCATTAAGAAGAGCGCAAGAATGAGGAATTTGAAAACATAGTTGTGGAGTCAATTTCAAAAGGGAACGAGAAGAAAGGGGCATGTAACTTTGATTTTGGAAAACTATCTATTTTTTTTATTTGCACCGGGTGTCCGAGTCTCTAAGAGCCCCGACTAATCCCGGGGGTGCACAGGCCCTCGGCAAGGAGTTTCCCGCAAGTGCACCACGGTTAATTCAGGTTTTACCCAGTCCGATGGCCCTCAGAAATTGTTTGCACCCAGTGGGTTTCGAACTTGAGACCTTGAAAGGGAGCAAACCCCAAGGCTCAAGTCAATTGCCACCGGGCCAAACTATCTATTTGAGCTACATTAGGGTGTTGCTTGTTCTAAATCATGATGGTAGCAATCCTTTCACCATGTACAGCCTACTGACTTTTACCTTCTTCTTTGATCAGGTAAAGTAAAAAGTTTTATGTACAGCCTAAAGAAAACTTTTATTGTCTGGTAAAAAAAAAGGTTTTATGTACAGCCTAGTTTTCTTATTGTACAAATGGTGCTTGTGTCATAGCTGCATTTTCTGAATTGTTTAATTCTTCCCCTATGACATGGTTTATGTTTTTGATGTTAAATTATGATTATTTTCAGGCTGAAGCTGCAGCACAATTCTTGACTGTTATGCGGCGCTATTTAGAGTCTCTTTGTTCAGATTTGAGGTCTCATACTATAACCAGCGTACAATCAAACAGTGACCGGGTAATGACGAGTTTCCAATTGACTCCACAATCTTTTGGTAGGTTGATCTGGAAACTAGTAGTCTGAGTCCATTAAGCTTCTATTATTTTTCAGGTCTCGATACTGCTAAAGGATAGCTTTATTGATTCTTTTCCTGGTAGGGATCAACCTTTTGTGAAGGTAAAATCAATTTTTCTCTGTTATCAATAACAACAACAACAACAAAAAACCCAGTTTGATCCCATAAATGGGGTCTGTTATCAGTAAGTGGTAGTTATTTAATTGGCTTTTGTTTTTCACTTGGCTTGCTCAGTACCACGTATAACTGCTTTTGAAGGCATTTTGATATATTGCTAAGTGATATGGGATGCTAATTTTGCTGAATAGCTCAGCCCGCTCTTTAATATGGCAGTCAGAATAGATGCATAGCACACTGTACAGTGGTTGTTGGATTGGAACTTTGTTTTTATGTTTCCACAGACTAATGATTTTGAACATGCAATCGAATTGGAGTCATATATCTTATTCATTGACGGCCTCTTTACACTTATAATACGCCTCCGAGGTTCCATGAACTTTTCAGTATTACGTGGTACTGAATTAGCATCTGAGTGTGTTTCTTGGGTTTTCTTTGAACCACGAATGAGCTTTTAATCTTCAATCTTGACTCAAGACCTCGAGGTTGGTGTTGCCTTAAAAAGCATGAGAGCAGAGTACCCATTTTCATGCATTTAATGGAGTGGATTATTGAGTTTATCGTCATCTAATATTCTTGTGATAACATAGAACCTTTTCCTTGAGATATTCTTGTTGATTTTTTGTCATTTCGAGTAGGATGATTGCATAATTCTCTGTTATTTGAAGCTTAGAAACATCTCATCAGTACATTCTCTTCTTGTTTATGCAGCTTTTTGTGGATACACAACTTTTCACCGTTTTGTCAGATGCTCGTCTTTCAAGCTTCGAGAACGAGTAGGATATTACCAAAAAAATGTGCTTGAACTTTCTGTTGTTGCAGAGAAGAAGCAAGATGACATATAACCGGACTAACCTTTTTCTTCTGTGTATGTTATGATATACCGGTGTTGTAGCATAGAAAGGCACGAGCCATGCACAGGCTGTAAGGAGAAACTTTGTTCAGGCATAATTATGATAACAATGCCAGTTTCTTCCTCCAAATTTTGGAAGTATAGGTGGTCTAATGAAATGGATTTTCCAATAACATGATCAGAAAACTGAGAAAAATAGCCTAGAAGATCATCATCCCTACCTTTTTTTGTGGGATTGATGTAATTTAAGAAATTTGCTTAGAAAAAGGTAGTTTATGTTGAAAACTTATATTTGGTGTGTTGCCATATATACACATTTATAATGTAGTGTTGAGACTGGTAACTCATGACTTGAAAAACTGTAATTGTAATTAGTGTCATCATTTAGCCAGCAAATTCCTCTTTTATACTATATTTCCAAAAATACAGGGTAAGGCTGCGTACAACATAACCTTGTGATCTGGCCCTTTCCCATACCCTGCCCGCGCATAGCGGGAGCTTAGTGCACTGAGTTGCCCTTTTTCCAGTTGAAAGAGTTGTACTTAGCTATTGATCTTCGCATTTCGGTTGTACTTATGATGTTTTTTAGGCATTTGGACATGATTTGGTTGAGATTTGAAAAAAATAGTATCTAAATTATCTTTTTATTGAGTGTTCATTAAGTTATTTCATAGGAGCATATACTTTTCTTGTAGGTACAGAAAAGTAAATTGTACTTAACATTAACATAGAAAAGGCTGAAACTAACAACTAGCTAAGGCAACGAAGAAATTAACATCTCTCAACTCCTGAATTACTACAACTTATAGCAGTTTTCATGTCACCAGAAAGCAAAAATGTACCATTTAAAAGTGTCAATTTGGAAGGGCGAAACGTTGGTGCATCGATGATTGTACGCCGTGGTACAAGTTCTGGTGATTCAAGATCAGAATGTTGTAGCATAAACATTTATATAAGTAACAATATTCAGGGAGTGAGTAACTCCATTTTGTTGGGAAGCAAAGTGAAAATGGGAGATCCTGGTGTAAAATTGTCGTTCAAAGACTTGGTATTTAAGAAAGAAATGAAGAAGAGAGAGAAGAAAAATGGAGCAGCTGTTACATTTTGTTGGATGTTGCTATTTGGATTTGTTTCAGTTTTGTTCCTTTTTCTATTCATTTAGCTAATATCATCAACCATCAATATCTAACCAAGTATTTACTGTTCTTTTCCGTTTTTCGACGATCAACTATGGTTTCTCACTTACTTTTAATGTGATTCGAACTTTTGAAACTTTTTATTTATTTCTCGCTCATTATTTTTTTTTATCTAGTCTTCAATTTATGGGCGAGATATAATAATTTGAGTTAATTTATGAGCTTTTTTTCGATATATAATCGACGAAACTAGCCAAAGAACCACTATTTTAATTTACCAATTATAGCATGGAATATGATTTTAGTTCTATACACTCATGATAGCATAAATAAATTTTACACTATATCAATTGACCAATTATAATATATGCCATGAAGAGTTGCATATTATTATAGGTCAACTTTACATATTGGTATACAAAACAAATAACATTGTCAGTTCAGGAAAACTTAAATTTAGAGGGAAATTAACATATATATATCCTGACAGTGTAAAGAATTTTTATATTATCAATATATTTTAACTTGTTATAGCAGGTTATCATGTCTTATTTTTCAAATTACCTAATTAAATTACTACTTACTATGGATAGATGCATGTAATTACTTATAGTTATTTCATTTGTACAAGTAACTTTGTGGCCCGGCCTTTCCCGGACCTACTATATCTTAGTGCCCTAGCCTCTTTTTTTTTTTTAGAAGTACTTAAAGGAGCCTCAGAAGCCTGCGCCAATATCTTAAGAAGAAGCTAGCCATGGCGTGATTCAATTCAATGCTCAAATGCAGTACAAACTAAAAATCAATGCCGCAGTGGAGCGTGTGCGTAAATTCCACTGGTAAATTTTTATTTTTTATTTTTGGTAAACAAATGAACGTGTTAAATGAACAAATATCTCCACGTTCTAAAATTTTCTTTCTATATACTACATGAACAAATTGGAACAAATTAATACTAAAAAATCATATGAATATTTTCTTGATTTTTGAAATCTTGAAAAAAACATCTCGTGAAGTGGAGCTCTTAAATTTCACGAGTTTCTTCTTCTTAAACCATTTTTGAATTCTGTTTAACCCCTTTAAATACCCCATCAAATCTTCCAACAAAACATGCAGTAAACTCCAAGAATTGAGTATCTACTATTTCCATGGAACTCAATATCCAATTCTACTCTCTTTGTTTCATACTATGTTTTTTTCCTCTGCTACAAGCTCAAAATTTGCAAACTTACATAGTACAATTACATCCACATGCAACAACAAGAACCCCTTTTAGTTCTAAACTTCAATGGCACCTTTCATTTCTTGAAAAATTAATTTCCTCAGGAGAAGATTCTACTTCTCGACTTTTATACTCTTACCATTCTGCATTTGAAGGATTTGCAGCTTTGTTATCTGAAAATGAGCTGAAGGCACTGAGGAAATCAAATAATGTGTTGTCCATTTTTCCAGAGAGGAAACTTGACATTCAGACAACTTACTCTTACAAATTCTTAGGACTTAGTCCTACAAAGGAAGGTATGTTAGATAGTTTGTAATATACATATAAATTGAGTTTATGTTGTATACACTGTCAGAAATTTTTACAGCGTCGGTTTAAAAGTGACATGGAAGGGAGTCTTAGCGTAACTAGTAAAGTTGCTGCCATGTGACCAGGAGATCACGGGGTCGAGCCGTGGAAACAACCTCTTGCAAAAATGCAGGGTAACAGTAGACCTCTGTGATCCGACGCTTCCCTAGACCCTGCCCCTAGCGGGAACTTAGCGCGGGGCTGCCCTTTTTTAGTTTAAAAGTGACATGATGGTGAAAATATTTCTTATGCTGGTGGTATATATAACTTAAACTCATAAATTTAAACAAGGACATGACTATTCTGAATAGCCTTCTTTCAACTTCATAAATATGTGGCTAAGTCAATTTGAAGTAGTACACGGATAAAGTCTCTTTAAGGAAAGTTGTTTTCACGCCTCAGAGTCTATCTTCTTACTTTCTTTAATTCTGTCTTTATGTTATGTTTTTTCCTAATAAGGTACTTGGTTAAAGTCTGGATTTGGTCGAGGGTCGATCATTGGAGTTCTTGATACTGGAGTATGGCCAGAGAGCCCAAGTTTTGTTGATCATGGGATGCTTCCTATTCCAAAGAAATGGAAAGGTACTTGCCAAGAAGGACAAGATTTCAACTCTTCGAGTTGCAATCGCAAGCTTATTGGTGCAAGGTTCTTTCACATAGGACATATGGTTGCATCAAAGGCAACAACAACACTAGATTTAATGGATGAATATTTGTCGCCTCGAGATTCACAAGGACATGGTACACATACAGCATCTACTGCAGGAGGAGCACCCGTTCCAATGGCGAGTGTGCTTGGAAACGGAGCAGGAGAGGCTCGAGGGATGGCTCCTGGTGCACATATCGCGATATATAAAGTTTGTTGGTCAAGTGGTTGTTATAGTTCTGATATACTTGCAGCAATGGATGCAGCTATTAGAGATGGAGTAGATATATTGTCACTTTCACTTGGCGGTTTCCCTGTTCCACTTTATGAGGATACTATTGCTATTGGCAGTTTTCGCGCTACGGAACATGGAATTTCAGTTGTATGTGCTGCTGGAAATAATGGTCCAATTCAAAGTTCAGTAGCAAATGTAGCTCCTTGGATTTCCACTATTGGTGCTAGCACTCTTGACAGGAAATTTCCAGCAATAATTCAGCTAGGTAATGTTACAATTTGTTTAAATATAAGTATACATATTAATCTTTTTAACATCACATCGTTTTATCTTAAGCTGGTTTTTTCTTCCCTATAAATTGTCGTTTACTTTGCCAGAAAAAACAACTTTCTAGTCTTGCATCTATTATCATAGGCTTGTCATATCCGCTAAAGTTGTTTGCATTCAATTATAAAGCAATCTCGCAAAGGAGAGAGAGCAGATATCGCTTTTAGGACAACATTATTTAACGTGTTTCATATCGGTCAATGATAAAAAGCTTATAATGCTTCTTCAGACCTTCGTTGTTCGATGAAAATGGAAATGAGTTTGAGTTCTCGACCTCCACAACTTGTGTCGGGGGTCTATCGGAAACAACATCTCTACCTTCTCAAGGTAGGGGTAAGGTTGCGTACACTCTACCCTCCCTATATCCACTTTGTGGGATTTCACTGGGTTTGTTGTTATTGTTTTCATTGATATATTTAACGTGTTTCAAGCCTAAATTATTTGTGTTCTTTGTTTTCCAACAGGTAATGGCAAATATGTGTATGGAGAATCCTTGTACCCCGGGAAGCAAGTTCATAATTCTCCGAAAATTCTTGAGCTTGTTTATCTGACAGATGGAGATTATGGAAGTGAATTTTGTTTAAGAGGGTCACTTCCAAAATCAGAAGTTCAAGGAAAAATAGTAGTATGTAATCGCGGAGTCAATGGAAGAGCAGAGAAAGGTCAAGTTGTTAAAGAATCAGGTGGTGTTGCCATGATCTTAGCAAATACAGCAGTAAATTTGGAAGAAGATTCTGTCGACGTCCATGTCCTTCCAGCAACATTGATTGGTTTCGACGAATCAATTCAGTTGCAAAACTATATAAACTCAACACGAAAACCAACAGCTCGAATCATATTTGGAGGAACTGTTATTGGAAAATCTAGAGCACCTGCAGTTGCACAATTTTCCTCAAGGGGTCCAAGTTTTACTGATCCTTCAATCCTCAAACCTGATTTGATTGCTCCAGGTCAGTGGTGGATCTATTAATGTAAATGTTAGGTGTCTTAAAATAACTCAGAATCTTGAATTTATTTAAATTCTGGATCCGTCTTTGCTCCAGGTGTAAACATTATAGCTGCTTGGCCGCAAAATTTAGGCCCCAGTGGCCTACCTGAGGATACAAGAAGAGTAAACTTCACTGTCTTATCAGGAACTTCAATGGCATGTCCTCATGTTAGTGGGATTGCGGCATTGCTTCATTCAGTTTATCCTAAATGGACACCAGCTGCAATAAGATCCGCGCTAATGACAACTGCAGATACAACTGATCACAAGGGAAAACCAATAATGGATGGCGATACACCAGCTGGAATTTTTGCTATAGGAGCTGGGCATGTAAATCCTGGAAAAGCCGATGATCCTGGATTGGTATATGACATTCAGGCAAATGATTATATCACTCACCTATGTACTCTTGGGTACAAAAGTTTTGAAATATTTAGTATTACTCACAAGAATGTTAGTTGCCATGATATATTACATAAGAATAGGGGTTTTAGCCTTAATTACCCCTCTATTTCTGTAATTTTTAAGGCAGGAAAAACAAGAAAGATGATCACAAGGAGAGTAACAAATGTTGGGAGTTCTAATTCTGTTTATTCAGTTAATGTTGTTGCACCTGACGGAGTTAAAGTCAGAGTTAAACCGCGACGTCTGATATTTAAGCGTGTAAATCAGAGTTTAAGTTACAGAGTTTGGTTTATATCAAGGAAAAGAATTGGAAGTCAAAGGAGAAATTTTGCAGAAGGGCAATTGATGTGGATCAACTCAAGAAATAAAGAACAGAAAGTTAGAAGTCCTATTTCAGTGGCGTGGGCATCAAAGAAGTGAAGACTATGGCTATTTTTGTAAACTTGGAAAATAAGACAGGTTACATGTTGTAACATGTTATTATGCACGGATAACGTAAAAGTTATTTACATTGTCGGTGTACTTAAGTCAAATACATTGTGTTTTCTTAACTTTCACGTCCAATTCAATGTTCTTGTCAGATCAATTTTTGCATAATACGAATAACTAGATAGATAGCAAGTTCAAAGTGGATAAAGAAAGATACAAACAGAATAGAAAGGAAACATTACTGAATAATTAAATATATATTTAATGATTTGAAAAATATATTTTGTTAGTTCTAATTTAGGTTTGGGGCATGAGCGGAATTAACTCGACTATTCTTAGCATTAGGGCAAAGTGTAGCAATAGCCACTTTTGTTGGGAATAAACTCCGTAAAAATAATATTTACGGTATTAGTGATAAACGCGAAACACTAAGTTATGGTTAAATCAGCAAGAATAAAAATGCAGCAATAATGACACCAAGATTTTACGTGGACACCCTTCTGAACAAGGGAAAAAACCACGGCCAAGAAGAGCAAATGATATCATTATAGCGAGGAATTTTACACTGTGTAGTAACGAGTAAAAAAATACTCCTAAGACCACTACACCCTCAAAAGAAATAAACACTCTTTTGCTTTTTTCACCTCACTACAATATCTCTCACACTCTATTTTTCTTCACAAACTATTTTCTTATAGTTTACGGAATACCTTGCTCTCTCTCTTTTCTCTCTTTGTTGGTGTGTCGAAATGAGAGTTGAAGCTCTCCTTTTATAGCCAAAACCTCACTCTCTAAAGCCTGCACACCCTTTACACAATTTCAACAAGGTTGGCTACCAAACCAAACCAAGTCAATAAAACTGGCTACCAATATTTGTCCAATTCAACAAGGTTGGCTACCAAACCAAACCAAGTCAACAATATTGGCTACCAAACCATTTGAATGAGATGGATACTATATCAATCTCCCCCTCCAGTCTCATTCATCTAGAGAAGGTAGCAATCTCTTCTAGTCTGAGTGCATGCCGACAAGTTCTTTGCATAACTCGAACTTGTCTCTTGGTACCACTTTGGTTAACATATCAGCAGAATTTTCACTCGTGTGAATCTTTTTGACTTGTAAAGATTCATTTTCCACCTGATAACGAATCCAATGATATCTCACATCTATATGTTTTGTTCTTGCATGGTACATGGAGTTTTTGCTTAGGTCTATTGCACTCTGACTATCGCAATAGGCAACATACTCCATCTGTCGCAATCCAAGTTCTTGAAGAAATCTCTTGAGCCATATCATCTCTTTGCCCGCTTCAGTAGCCGCAATATACTCCGCTTCAGTTGTAGACAGTGCTACACACTTCTGTAACTTCGATTGGCATGATATAGCTCCCTCTGAAAAAATAAACAAATATCCAGTAGTGGATTTTCTGTTATCAAGGTCACCTGCCATATCAGAATCTGTATAGCCCTTCAAAATTGGATTTGATCCTCCAAAACATAGGCATTCATGTGAGCTTCCTCTTAGATACCTGAGTATCCACTTTACAGCTTCCCAATGCTCTTTTCCTGGATTTTCAAGAAATTTGCTAACAACACCGACTGCATGAGCAATATCTGGTCGAGTACATACCATTGCATAAATCAAACTTCCGACGGCAGAGGAATAAGGAATCTTGGCCATTCTCTCTTTTTCCTCCGTTGTTGCAGGATCCATCTTCTTACTCAACTTCAGATGACCAGAAAGGGGTGTGCGAACCAACTTTGCACTTTTCATATTGAAGCGCTCTAGTACACGTTCTATGTACTTCTCTTGTGACAAGTAAAGCTTCCTTTCATNCCACAATCAACATATCATCCACATATAGCAAGAGGATGATAAAGTCATCATCAGAAAATCTTTATACAAACACACAATGATCTGAAGAAGTTTTTTTGTAGCCTTGCTCCCCCATAACAGACTCAAACTTCTTATACCACTGTCTGGGAGCTTGCTTCAATCCGTATAGACTCTTCTTAAGTTTGCATACAAGATTTTCTTTACCTTTTACCTTGAAGCCCTCAAGTTGTTCCATATAGATCTACTCTTCTAAGTCACCGTGAAGAAAGGCAGTTTTCACATCCATCTGCTCAATCTCCAAATCAAGACTAGCAGTCAAACCAAGAACTGTCCGAATGGAGGACATTTTCACGACAGGAGAAAATATTTCGTCAAAGTCAATACCTTTCCTTTGACTAAATCCCTTAACAACCAATCTAGCTTTGTATCTCGGCTTCAAACTATGTTCTTCAGCTTTAACTTCGAACACCCACTCGTTCTTCAAAGCTCTCATGCCCTTAGGCAATTTCACCAACTCATAAGTATGGTTCTCATGCAGAGATTTTATCTCATCTTGCATGGCTTCAATCCATTGATCCCTGTGTTTATCCTCTATGGCCTCCGCATAACATTCAGGTTCTCCCCCATCAGTGAGTAATACATACTCATTGGGTGAATAACG
>MU711738.1:169414-258503 GCA_026770625.1 Nicotiana glauca | reverse complement strand
ACTAATAAAGAACAGGGATAAAATTAAAATAAAAGGGGGACTATTGGATAATTTCTGAAGTTTTGAATTTCCCTCTCTTCAAACTCTATAAATAGGCCTCCATTGGCCTCTTTCAATAAATTTTTTGGCAATCTGAAAATACTCCCCAAAAATTATAACATTCATCCTCTCCAATTGTTGATCTACATCTCTTCTAAATACAAAAACCTTAGAAAATTATCAGAAAATCATAAAAATGCCACTGTTTTATTGATTCTAATTCAATTTCAAATCTGTACTTCTCTTCTACTTGGTTTTGGTGATCAAAATACTGCTGAATTGGAAGTGTGTTAAGTCGAGTGTTATTCTGCTGTTTGATCTATCATCTGCTGGTTTTAAGTCTGTTGATTTTGAAGCTGTGGTTAATTGCTGTTGAACTCCTATTGCTGATCCTTGTTTGTGTCATTTCAACCTAGAATCTCATTGATTTTCCATTCATTTCCAGGTACACTTCTAATACCTGTTGATGTAGTTACAAGTCGAAGAGATGAAGTAAAATGTTCATTTAACATTTCAGTTTACTTTTACTTTTACAGTGAATCTGATCTATGTATAATTTAGCTAGAAATACTTGTATTCATTAGGAATAGTTAATTGTAATAATGTTGCGGATTAGTCTATTATCACATTCAATCTGTCATTGTGCTATATCTGTAATAGGACTGTAATAAAAACTCAAAACTGATAATATTAGAAAAGTGATAGTTAGATCTAGGAATCAAATTATGAACTTAGATTATATACATAGTAATAGTTTTCTGAAATGATCAGTAAATCTGAAATATATTTCTAGCTAAGTTGTATGGGTTTATAATTGTTTTGCTTTGAAAATTTGATATACGTGAAGTGATTGAAACTAAGTAATTAGGCATGTGTTCACATTCTTATTTCAAGTTCAATTCTGCAAATGTCGTGTCGTTTTCCTTTTGATAACAAATAAAGGAATTTACCAGTAGTTAAATAGCTAAACTAACTTGAATTTAAGATCGAAATTAAAGTAATCAGCGGCTCAATAGTTAAAGTAGTATTTTTTTTTTTTTTGAATAATTTGAGTAGTTTTAGTGATTACTTGTGTAAATTTAAATTGAGGCCATGTTTAACTAACGATTAAGGAAGGCCGGTCCATTTCCGAGTAGTATAGGGCCTCAGAATTCTCATGAATGACCCAGATCACACGTTGTCTTGTGTCCAGTTGGGCCTTGGCCCAGCTTATGACTGGCTTAACTTTCGATTAATTGGATCATCAGTTTTAAAAATGATTATGTTCAAAGCCCAGGTTATATTAAGATATAAAATTGTTGAATTCGTAAATTCTAAATTAATAGTTCTTAAATAATTGATTCGAATTTTTCATTCATTTAGAAACAAAAGCCAATAGAAAATATAGTATACTTTAGGGTTGCCTTTGAATAATATAAATGAGATGATCCTTGCCACAATTAAGGAATAAATTGCGGAGCCCTCAATAATTGTTTACAAAAAATATTAGAATTGGAAGGACTGTTTAGCGAATTCCACAGTCTTTCCAAAAGTTAATTAACACGTAGATGCTTTAGGCGCGATTTGTAATAATATTACTTTTTTAAATATGGGTGCACATTTATGTGACGCAAATCCAAATCTCAACGAAGTCGAAATGTGTTAAAGGCCACAGGTGTACTGGTACGGTGTGGTCCGAAATACATTTTCACGACGTTGCAATTCTTGTAAAAAATTCAACAATAAAAGCGGGTTATTAATAAAAGGCACATAAAAATAGAATATAGATGGCAATCAGATCAAATCAAATACAACAGCTGAGCGACCGCGCTAAAACTACAGAATTCGGGAGTGCCTAACACCTTCTCCTGGGTTAACAGAATTCCTTATCCGGATTTCTGGTTCGCGGACTGTTAATCGAGTCATATTTCCTCGGTTCGGGATTCAAACGGTGACTTGGGACACCATTAATCTCCCAAGTGGCGACTCTGAATAAATAATAATAAATTCCGTTCTGGCTGTCCTTTAATTGGAAAAACTCCTTTATTATGCCCTTCACGGGGTGTAGTAAACGTAAAAAGGATGTGTAACAGCAGTCATTTTAAGGGTTGCAACTTATTGCTTCAGTTTTGGCTCATGGAACACCTCCAGAAAGTAGAATACCGATAGGAGATCCTACGCAGAGATTAGGATGATCATATCGTCTTCCACCAGCAGAGACATATGAATTATATGCCAAAGATGTTTGCTCAGCCAGAGGATGCCAGAGGGTGGGTAGAATTGTTCGAAAATCTAAAAGAAGACCAGGTGCAATGGATGTTTGAGTGGTTCCCTACGGATGAATTCATTGTCCGATCCCAAGATGCACCATTTCTCATACTGATTGGTTTGAGAGGGACTTATCCTTACGTTCCTCTCCGAGCCATAAGGCAAGCTGGAAGAAGACAAATCATACCAAGGGTTGATAAAACAAGTCACCTCAGGGCTGATTTCCAGGATGATGATAGCCCTCACAGGTTCCAAGCTCAGCATTTGTGGCATTGTAAAATCGTTTTGGGGAAGGAATCCATCGAGCCAGATAGGTACCACGCCGGTTGCGTGACGCATTATTCTGGTTGGCTAGAAGACGATGGCATAGGTCAGCCGAGATTTGTTCGAGGTCACATAATTGTTGACGAACATGCTGAAGCACAATTTAAGTATAATCAACTGCGCAAGAGAATGCGAGAGTGTGAAAGTGAGCATCGGGAAATACAAGAAGCCCATTAGAAATTGATGGAGGAGTGGAAAGAAATGGCTATCAGCGCCAACAACCTGCTAGGATATTTGGAGCGAGGTCTAGTAGAGCTGGAAGGAAAGTTCATCAAGAGGATCAAAGACTGCCAAAATGCCGAAGGAAATACGGGCGGACATCTGGCCCGAGCCGACTTACTGCTAGGACTACACGAGTTGGTGGAGCTGTTCGAGGGAGACAAGACTGCCAAATCTGGGGAAGGTCCTTCTGGGACCAAGTAGTTAGGAGTCCTTTATTTTGCTTTAATGATGTAATAAGGCCAATGGCCACTAGTGACATTTACTTTTTGTTATTTAGAGTCGTTTTGAATTCGTCTTATTTTTATCAATAAAATAAGGCATTTAGCATTATAAGTTCTCCAAAACTATTTGTCGCTAGGCCTACCTCGGGCACAACGAGGCACCAAAACTAGGACGCAATTTATATTTTTCCGCACAACGTGTTTAAATACTGCAACATTTTTTCCTCACGAACCGCACTAAATTGTTACCTTTTTTTAATTTTATTTTTTATTCCCCTCCCCAATGGTTAGTTCGTGCACTCTGGCACTATCAGCATACTCCACAAGATCCAAGGGTCCTCCTCCTCCTCCTCCTCCGAGTCTTGTCCGGAACAAGAACAAAGGTAGAATGGGAGATACAAGCGCCATAAAGGAGATTGAGATTCCTCAGGGTACTCCAGTTGCTAAGGAAACTACTGCACAACTGGAACAAAAGCTGTTGAAATTCCGAGAAGAACTGGATCAGGTTCGAAATTTGGCAAACCTATCATTTTCCCTCACCGCTCCTGATGTCAACACCCCAAATCCCGCACCTCCACGAAACACCCCACAACCACAAATACAACCCACTCATACCTGCAACACATGCCACGCTCCAAATAATACCCCACTACTCATTCCTGAGCCACTAAACACCACAAATGACCATCTCCACAACACTCCTATTTATGTGGATACTGTACCCCACTACGCCTAACCCATCTCAAATGCACCTGAGTCTGATAAAAAGGACTCCTTCATTAGGAACTTAGCAGAAGAGCTCAAGAAATTAACCAGCCGAGTTCAGGGCATGGAAGGTAATAAAGGCATTAAAAGATTGAATTACGAAGACTTGTGCATTCAACCAGATGTTGAACTTTCGGAGGGGTACAAACCTCCTAAGTTCAAAATGTTTGATAGAACAGGAGAACCCAGAGTCCACCTGAAGACCTATTGCGATAAGCTAGTGGGGGTCGGAAGAGATGAGAAGATCCGTATGAAACTCTTCATGAGGATCTTAAAGGGAGATGCACTATCCTGGTACATAAGTCAAGACCACAAGAAATGGACGAGTTGGGTAGTTATGGCATCAAACTTCATGGATAGATTCTGATTTCATACAGAAAACGCACCAGATGTATTCTACATGCAGAATTTGAAGAAGAAACCCACCGAAACATTTCGCGAGTATGCTACTCGTTGGAGGTCAGAAGCTGCAAAGGTCAGGCCGGCCCTAGAAGAAGAGCAAATAAATAGATTCTTCGTCTGGGCTCAGGATCCCCAATATTACGAGATGTTGAGGTTGATCGAAGGTCAAAAGTTCTCGGATATCATCAAACTCGAAGAAAGAATCGAAGAGGGCATTAATAATGGTATGGTTACAAATCTTGAAGCATTACAAGCCACCAATAAGGCTTTACAAACTGGTGGCACATCCAAGAAGAAAGATGTGAGCACCGTGATGGTTGCACAGGGAACCAAATCACCATCAAAATACCACACTTACCCATCACCTCCACTGACGCCCATCCTAAATTACCAAGCCCCGCACCTTCCTATCCACCTCCTGTTTACCAATCCTCTCCATCTCTCACATATCAACCCACCTCACCTAGATACTCTCAACTAGCACATGTTTACAAAGCTTATAATTCTCAACCCTATTACTATCAATCACCACCCACCCATCAAAATTTTCCGAGACCCAGACCAAATTTTGACCGTAAACTTCCCAGACAATACACAGCCATCGCTGAACCAATTGACCAGCTATATGAAAGACTCAAAGCTGCTGGTTACATCACTCATATCCTAGCCAAAGCTCCAGAAAATCCCTCCCAGTGGGTCAACCCCAACAAGACCTGTGTGTA
This sequence comes from Nicotiana glauca, assembly GCA_026770625.1. NCBI lineage: Eukaryota > Viridiplantae > Streptophyta > Magnoliopsida > Solanales > Solanaceae > Nicotiana > Nicotiana glauca. Next base: position 253,561 of record MU711738.1, on the reverse strand, counting down.
TCATTCCGGCATGAAGGGACACACCCTTGATGAATGTCGTTCATTGAAAGATAAGATTCAGACCCTGATCGACAATAAGGTCATTGTAGCAAAGGAGCCTGCTCCTAATATTCGTAACAACCCCCTGCCAGACCACAAAGGTGGAGACATTCATATGACCGAGATCGAGGATGATTGGGACCTCAAAGGGTCGATAGGTTTGATTGTCGAAGGGGATGAACCAAAGAAACGGGCGGTTACCCTCAACCCAATTGTTGTGCAGAACCAGCCCTCCAGGGATGATGAAGTAAATATGTCTATACCTCTTTAATTTGAAGTGCCTCCCTCTGCAAAGGTGCCCGGAGCAATCGAGGTTGAATTTGGGGTTCCAAAGGCACCTACACCCTTTGAAGTTGTTGTGCTACCACCAAGGGTGCCTATTCCAGTGGCAATGACAGACATGATACCATTCCACTTAAATGCCATACTATGGGATTACACTGCCGAAGCGAGGAAGAAAGGAAAGACCAAGACAGGAGAAACAATTATCGCGCAAGGAATGACTAGAACATGGAGGGTCTACACCCCAGAGCACCTAGAAGAATCCGGTAAGCAAGCCCGGGACGGCCTATTGAAATAGGACCCGACGATCTTTGAAGGAAAATACAGGCTAAGGAGTACTCGGTCGCTGAACAATTGAATAAAACACTAGCACAAATCTCTATCCTAGCTCTTCTACAGAGTTTTAACACTCACAAGAATGCCCTGATGAAGATACTGAGTGAAGCTTATGTGCCCTGCAATATAACCGGGGGTGAAATGGCGAATATGGTGGGGCAAGTGCTGGAAAGCCATAAAATAACCTTCCACGAAGACGAGTTGCCGTCTGAAGGTTTGAGCCAGAACAAAGCACTGCACATCACCGTGCAATGTGAAGATTATTTCATCACTAGAGTCCTAATCGATGGAGGATCGAGCCACAACATCTGTCCGCTGATAACTCTCAGAACCTTGGGAAAAAGCCTGCACGAGATCAAAGATGGGGCTATCAATGTCAAAGCCTTCAATGGGTCCCAGAGATCTACTATTGGAGAAATTAGCCTATGCTTGCAAATGGGACCAACATGGTTCGACGTCGATTTCCAAGTGATAGACGTCCCAGTATCCTACAACTTGCAACTGGGACATCCCTAGATCCACGCTGCTGGAGCCGTAGCATCGACCCTACATCAGGCGGTAAAGTTTGAATAGAACCACCAAGAGATGATCATTCATGGTGATGGTAGTAACCCCATATATAGTCGCCAGACCATCCCAATGATTAGAGGCAGAAGGAGAATAGGCGGAGAAACATACCACCATGTCGAAAGAGTCAACGTTGTAGATAAGGATAAGTAGTGGGACAACAAGATCAAAAGTATCCTGAATTGGTGTGGGTACGAGCCTGGAAAGGGACTCGGTAAAAATATTCAGGGGATGACTAAACCCATCAAACTGAAGAAGCATGGCACTACCTTTGGCTTAGGGTAGGGCTATACTTGGGAAGAATTCCAGAACTGGTCGCCACCATGGCGCGGCCCCTACTATCCATTGGAGTTTCTAATACCTAATCTGGAGCAGACATTCCAGCCAGCAGATATATATATTGGTCAGAAGAAGATGAAACATTGGCAGCCATAAAGAATTTGTTCCTGGAGGATGATGACATGGACTGTTGTGTTCTTTTTGAGGAGGAAGGGGAGGAAGGCCCTTCCATACAGGCCGAAAAAGGGGAGACCGCCTCAGCAACTAGTCAACTAGGACTGTCAGAGCCTAGAGGGCTTCGGGGTAGCAAGGCTAAACAAAAGCACCATGCATCTCATTTTTTTAGCTTACTTTACTAGTTGATTTTTCTTTCCACATTGTCTTTTATTTCGAAAAGAGCTCCTATGTTTCAAACAATTATGGATTTAATCAAAGCATTTCAGTTTATCATATATATCTTGCTTATTATTTTTCTATCATTTACTTTATTTTATACAGCATTACTATTACTTATCTTGACGATGAACCAACGACTGTGACTTGCAACGAAACAACGCAACAAAAGGACATAGACTCAGAAGAAGATGAAATACCTGAAGAGGTCGTTAGAGAAGTTGAGAATTTTGAGAATAGACCTAAGTCCAACCTGGAAGAAACTGAGGTCATTTATTTTGGAGATACATAGGACGTTAAAGAAACTCACATCAGTGTTCATTTGTCACCATCAGAAAAGGAAAAGTATACGAAATTTTAAAAGAATATGACATATTCATCTGGTCGTATGATGATATGACTGGTCTCAGCACGGCCATTGTAGCTCACAAACTGCCAATAGATCCAGCCTGTCCACCGGTAAAGCAGAAGCTCAGGAAATTCAAGCCCGACATGAGTTTGAAAATCAAAGAAGAGGTTACTAAGCAAGTCAAAGCTAAGGTTCTCAAGGTGGTAGAGTATCCGACATGGTTAGCCAACATCGTGCCGGTACCAAAGAAGGACGGGAAGGTTAGAATCTATGTCGACTACCGGGATCTCAATCGGGCCAGTCCCAAAGATGACTTCCCCTTGCCAAACATACACATTCTTATCGACAACTGCGCCAAGAATGCGTTGCAGTCTTTTGTTGATTGTTTCGCTGGGTATCATCAGATATGGATGGACGAGGAAGATGCAGAGAAAACGGCTTTCATCACGCCGTGGGGGATGTATTGTTACAAAATGATGCCATTTGGGTTGAAGAATGCTGGTGCCACCTATATGAGCAAGGAGATTGAGGTATATGTGGACGACTTCATCATCAAATCCAAGAAAGCCACTGACCATATGGAAGATTTGAGAAAGTTCTTCAACAGGATGAGAAGGTATAATCTGAAACTGAATCCCGCCAAATATGCATTCGGGGTTCCTGCCGGGAAACTACTGGGTTTCATCGTGAGCCGTCGAGGGATAGAATTGGACCCATCAAAGGTCAAAGCCATTAAAGAATTGACACCACCAAAGAACAAGAAGGACGTGATGAGTTTCTTGGAAAGACTCAACTATATCAGTCAGTTCATAGCCCAGTCCACAGTCATTTGTGAACCCATCTTTAAAATGCTAAAGAAAGACGTTGTTACTAGATGGACCGACGGTTGTCAGAAAGCCTTTGACAGAATCAAGGAATACCTGTCAACGCCGCCAGTGTTGGTTCCTCCTGAGCCAGGAAGACCTCTATTGCTTTACCTTGTGGTATTGGATGGAGCATTCGGTTGTGTTCTGGGACAACATGATAAAACGGGGAGAAAGGAGCGAGCCATCTATTATCTCAGCAACAAGTTCACCCCGTACGAGGCCCGATATTCTCTATTAGAGCGCACCTGTTATGCTCTTACTTGGGTAGCTCAGAAATTGAGGCATTATTTCTGTGCCCACACTACTTATCTCATATCCAGGATGGACCCGCTAAAGTATATTTTCCAGAAGCCCATGGCCACTGGCAAGCTCGCCAAGTGGCAAATCTTGTTGAGTGAGTTCGACATTGTTTACGTGACTCAGAAAGCAGTCAAGGGTCAAGCCACAGCAGATCACCTTGCCGAGAATCCCATTGAAGGAGAATACGAACCACTAAAAACGTATTTTCCTGACGAAGAAGTATCCTTTGTAGGAGAAGATATTGCAGAATCCTACGATGGTTCGAGGTTATTTTTTGACGGAGCCGCAAATTTCAAAGGAGTTGGAATAGGGGCAGTCCTAGTATCAGAAACCGGCCAGCATTACCCGGCATCCACCAAGCTCAGGTTCCCTTGCACAAACAATATGGTGGAATACGAAGCTTGCATCCTGGTACTCAAGATGGACATTGACATGAACATTCATGAGTTGCTAGTGATCAGGGACTCAGACCTGCTCATACATCAAGTTCGAGAAGAATGGGCAACCAAAAACTCTAAGATTCTTCCCTATTTGCATCATATACGGGTGTTAAGGAAAAGATTCATAAAGACAGAATTTCAGCATATCCCCAGGGTTCAGAACGAGTTCGCTGACGCATTAGCCACTTTATCATCCATGATCCAGCATCCAGATATGAATTTCATTGATCCCATCCCAGTAAGGATTTATGATCAAACAGCTTATTGTGCTCACGTTGAGGAAGAAGCAGACGGAAAACCATGGTTCCACGACACAAAAGGTACTTGACCACAGGGGAATATCCAGAACTTGCCAACGCTATTCAGAAATGCACACTTTGAAGATTATCCATCAACTTCTTTTATAGTGGGGGAATCCTGTATAGGAGGACTCCCTTTGGGTCTATTAAGGTGTGTCGAAGCAAAAGAAGCAACCAGACTATTGGACGAAGTGCATGCAGGGACCTACGGGCCGCACATGAATGGTTTTGTCTTAGCAAAGAAGATACTTCGGGCAGGGTTTTTCTGGATGACTATGGAAATAGATTGTATCCAGTACGTTCGCAAGTGCCATCACTGTCAGATGCATGAAGATATGATAAAGGTGTCTCCAAACGAGCTTACTGCAACAAGATCACCATGGCCATTCGCCGCCTACAGAATGGATGTCATTGGACCTATCGAGCCTGCTGCATCAAATGGGCACAGATTTATCCTGGTGGAAATCGATTATTTTACTAAATGGGTTGAGGCAGTGTCTTACAAAGTAGTGACTAAGAAAGTTGTGGCAGATTTCTTCCGTGATCGTATTGTTTGCCGATTCGGGGTGCCAGAATCAATCATCACTGACAATGGTTCCAATCTCAACAGAAACTTGATGAAAGAAATGTGTGAGACATTCAAGATCAAACACAAGAACTCTACTGCATACATGCCTCAGATGAATGGAGCTATAGAGGTAGCCAACAAGAATATCAAGAAGATACTAAGGAAGATGGTCGAAAGCCACAAACAATGGCATGAGAATTTAGCATTTACCTTGCCAGGATACCGCACCACGGTCCACACATCAACCAGGGCAACTCCCTACATGCTAGTTTATGGTACAGAGGCGGTCATTCCTGCCGAGGTAGAAATTCCTTCCTTGAGGATCATATAAGAAGCAGAGTTGGACGATGCAGAATGGGTAAGAGGTCACTACGAGCAGTTAGCCCTTATAGATGGAAAAAGGATGAATGCAGTTTGCCATGGTCAGCTGTATCAGAACAGAATGTCCAGAGCCTTCAACAAAAGAGTCAAGCCAAGGAAGTTTACACCGGGGCAGCTGGTGTTGAAGAAGATATTCCCGCATCAAGATAAAGCCAGGGGAAATTCTCTCCCAACTGGCAAGGTCCGTACATGGTTCACCAGGTTCTAACTGGAGGAGCCCTTATCCTTGCAGAAATGGACGGAGAAGTCTGGCCGAAGCCAATCAATTCGGACGCAGTGAAACAATACTATGTGTAATCATATGTTTTCTCTTCATGATGTAATTTGAACTACGCCTGACCTGATTCCCGTTTAAGAGGGGATACATAGGCAGCCCTATGGGTTCGGTCACAATTTAATAAAAAAATTCCATTTCCCCTATTATTGGAACTAGGGCAGAATTTTGAGGAATACCCTCAAAATTCTGAAGACGGTCTTCAGCCGCTCATCGCCAAGGATGTAACCTCAGTAAACTGGTGTAGAATTTTGAGGAGGAACCTCAAAATTCTGAAGTTGATTTTGCATTCGTTCAGCGTCAGAAGTGCCAGCCCAATAAACTGGGGCAGAATTTTGAGGGGGACCCTCAAAATTCCGGAGCTAGAGAGGTTGCAATACTTTGAACCGCATTGTAGTTGTTGGTTCATCTAAACAAAACTATTTTCTACTTACGTTATATTTGTTAACCGTGTTGTAGTTGTTTGTTCATCTAAACAAAACTATTTTCTACTTACGTTATATTTGTTAAATCATGCATAACTATGATAGCTGTTGTTTAGCAACGCTACCCCAATGACACGCAACACCGGAAGCCACAGGAAAACGAACTAACCTTTCCCCTTTACAAAACTCACGATTTTCTTTGGATGCAAGCACCCGAGTCACAAACATATTGCGCAATCGCATTGAACCGCCGCGCCTATTCGCATTTGCTATCTGCACGCAATATCCCCCAGCAGTCGCAATATCACAATCAGTTACCAGTAATCAGCTAAGAATCTTTTATTACTATCTGCACTATCTGCATTGCATAAGGCTACCTTTCTGCCTTCTGAGACTAAGCGTTGTCTCCATCTGCATTTTCTAAGGCTATATTTCTGCCTTTCGAGACTAAGCGTTGTCTCCATCTACATTTTCTGCATTGCTTAAGGCTACCTTCCTGCCTTCCGAGACTAAGCGTTGTCGCCATCTGCATTTTCTACACTGCATAAGGCTACCTTTTTGCCTTTCGAGACTAAGTGTTGTCTCCATCTGCATTCTCTGCATTGCATAAGGCTACCTTTCTGCCTTCCGAGACTAAGCGTTGTCTCCATCTGCATTGTATAAGGCTACCTTTCTGCCTTCTAAGACTAAGCATTGTCTCTATCTGCATTTTCTGCATTGCATAAGGCTACCTTTCTGCCTTCCGAGACTAAGCGTTGTCTCCATCTGCATTTCTTCTACATTTGCATAAGGCTACCTTTCTAAATTCTGAGGTTAAGCTCTATCTCCACTTGCATGGCTGAAATATCGCCACTTTCATTTACGTCTTGCAATCGGCTGAAATATTGCCAAACTGTATTTAAAGTTCTGTCGGCTGAAATATCGCCATTTACATTTTTTGCACCGGCTGAAATATCGCCAAACTACTATTTAAATTCTCTGTCAGCTAAAATATTGCCATTTACATTCTTTCGCACCGGCTAAAATATCGCCAAACTATATTTAAATTCTTATCGGATGAAATATCGCCATTTACATTTTTGCATCGGCTGAAATACCACCAAATCTTGCATTTCATGGGCTGAAATATTGCCAAACTATCCAAAGGCATCATCGTTCAAAGGCATCATCTTCATAGCCCGAGAATACCATGCCATGGCATGAGGATCCCACTTTATATCTTGCACATCATTATTGAAAGGCATCATGGTTCGGAGGCACCATTATCATGGCCCGAGAACGTCATTTCGTAGCCTGCGAATCCTTTAATTTTGTGCTTCATGGCCCAGGACATCATGGTCTGAGGATGTCATCCTAACCGTCCGAGGACAGTATTCATGGTCCAACGGGAACTTGCATCACATTTAAGTTTATGCACGATATACGTCTATATTTCTCACTTGCAGGTATACCGGCTTGCAACAGCCGTCTCAGCGGGAGCGACCCCATTCCGGTTCTCGCAGCCGATCAACTTCAAGATACCTCTTGCTTCCCCCAAGCGTCGTGTCCGTCCTTTAAAATCTCCATCGGCACGTTCCGCCAATGGTTCTTGAACTACATACGGCCTGATTCCTGTAAAATCAGGGATATGTAGGCAGCTCAGAGACCAGAGCTCGGTCAGATTCTTTTCAAATCGCCGCTTTCGGTCAAAATTGGCCATCACATCTTTACCCGACAACTCTTTCATCCTTCCCAGGGTAAAGAAGGGCAGCTGTTGACACCCAATTTTTCCCTGAGTATTTTATATACCCAAAATACATTCAAAATAACATATACATGCATATATAAGCATGCCCAAGAGTTTTGATATTTTTTTCTTATTTTTTTTTAAAGATATTAAAACCAATTTTTTGCCTATTTTTATACCATAAAATCCAATAATTATTCCCAAAACTATTATTTTGGAAAATAGCTTATTTTTACTCTCATATTTACACCAAAATATGACTAACATAATTTTTGTACATTTTCTACAAATTCACTTAGTATTTTTAAAACTAAATTGCACATAATTGCAATATTAGTCCCTTTTAAGATTTAATTGTAATTATATTTATAAAATTGACTCCAATATTTTTAATATGATAATTATGTATTATTAATCATTTTAGAACGTTTTATTTACTTCCAGAAATTATTTTGCTATTTTTATAAATAAAATAGGGGAAAAGTGGCTATTTAAAAGCTAGCCCTTTTGCATTTCAATTTTAACCGGAGTTGAGCCCAATCTCAGCCCCAAAATTGAGCCCGATTCCCTAACCCAATTTAACCCAACTACCTGACCCAACCCTCATTTAACCGACCCAACCCATAACCCTTTTAATTCTGGCCGTTAATCTAAAAAGATCAACGGCCACCGTTCCCCCTTTCTTTTTTAATTCTAAACTACCCCCCAAACCCTCCCCATTCTCTCAAAGACACCGCCTCTAATCCCTCGTCTCTCTAAAATGCTCTTACCCACTTGAAACCCTCACAGCCGCCTACCTCTTTTCGACCTCAAATCCACCAGAATCCATGGCTGTTCTAGCCATGGACGACCTATACTCACCTCTTGCTGCTCTCACATGCCTGGTGCCTGAAGATTCGAAGGCCAGTCTTCGAGGGTCTTCATCCAGACCTTTATCGATTCAAGATTTTTGGCCATTTCCGACCCTGCTCCGGTGTATCTTAGCCTCCTGAGCCTGGTTTTGACCGTATCGACTCAGGTCTAATCTCGTGACTTCAAAGCCTTTCTCGTCCTTTAGGGTTCTCAGAAACCCTAGCCTATTCAAGGTTCTTTTTCGTTTTATTCATTTAGATCTGTGCTAGATCTATGCTGTGTGTGATGTTTAAAGCAGTTTCCCCAAATCTCCTTTTTCAAAACCCTTTGTTTTTAAATTAGGGTTTCTGAGTCTGTCTTTTAATTTATCTGCTTAGCATCTCTAGATTTAATTGGTGATGGAAAGCCCTAATTTTTTGAATATGTTCGATTTTCTAAGTCTACATGTTAGTGTTCTTTTGATTTACTGCTTAAGTGCGAAAGCCCTAATTTTGGGGTTTATTTGAGACTCTGAGACTGTTTATGTGTTTATCTGCTCTAAATCTGATTGATTCTGGAAAACCCTAGTTCTTTTGGGGTCTATTTTAGTTCATGAAGTTCTTCGTCTGTTCGAGATTGCTCGATCTGATTCTTTTGCTTTAGCATGTAATTCTTTTGGTTCTAAGCTCTTGCTACTTGTCAAACTCGTCTATGATTTTCACTCGACTCCTTGCATGCTTCTAATCCTTTGTCTGTCACTGAAAACTAACTTACGTGACTATCATGTGATTATACTCTTTGTCATGAGTACATCCTCACATGCCTAAGGCTATGCACTCCTTTATATGATTAATTTCCTTCTCGAAGTAGCCCTTAATTATGGGCTGACTTCAAATCCCTTTGTGTGATTTTGATTGCACTCTTGTAATTAATTTTTTCCTTATTGTGCTGATTTCCCTACTTCTCAGACCTATTCGAATGCTTGCCTTGAAATCTAGACCCCTGCCTTTCTTACTCAAGTTGAATGATTCCCTTACCTTGACTATATTGGTATTGGATTCTTATAGACCTTTCCTTGAATAGAGTCTGATGAACCTAGTGTCCTAATCATTATCTAGACCTTTCCTTTTCCCCTTTTATGTGTCTGAGCCCTGGACTGGGGTCTGATAGTGTCCTAATCATTATCTAGTCTTTGGTCTGACCTTCAAAAGGTCTGCTCCTAACTTGTTCAACCAAACAAGTGGTCAGGGGTGTGCCAGCCTACTTTGTGGCTAGGTATGACCACCATCTGTCATGACTCCCCAATTCCCCTTTCACTTTGTACTTACTCTTAGCTATAAGTTCTGCCCCTCTCTTGCAAGCCATGCTTTAGAACCCTTGAGCTCCCTCTGAACTTGGATACATGGGAGCTGGCTCTTCCACACTGCACTATTCTAATTCTGATAGTATCCTGGGTGTAAGCAATGCCTGGAATCCCTGAGATTCCTTAGAACTTTGAAACACCTTGGATAAAGAGAAGGCTTTGGAAATCTGGATCCCGAAAGTGGCTCAATCGCATGCTATTAGACATTAAGGTTGAATTAGGCTCCTAGGATCTAGCTGTTAGCTTTTGATGTATCTTTTAATTTCCAGTTTGATTCATTGGGTTGTAATAATTTTGTATGAATCTTGTGGAGTATAGTAAAAAGGGTGTGGGGGCGGTCTTTACTTTTCTTGCATCCAAGGGGTAGAAATCATGAGTTAGGATTTTTATTCAAACTATAAATCCTGCCTATAGGGTCTTTAATACTGATTCAATCACATAGAGACCATGCCTATAGGATTTAACGCTTAACTTTACTGCAAAATCACCTAGAAAGCATGTCTATAGGATTTAACATTCATGTTCTGTGATGACAGATATAGAGATCATGTCTATAGGCTCTTGCATTTCTGCATATGCAAATGTCATTAGGCAAACCGTTTATAGGCTTAATAACAAAGTTGCATATAGACATCAGTGTATAAGACTCCTATTAATGTCATGAAAGGGTGTTAAAATCAGTAAACGTATAGAAAGCATGCCTATAGGAAACCTCATCCTTAATAGCATCATTCGTTCTTAAGCAGTATCGATTGTCGGAACTTCTGTCTTTACTAAAACTGGTAATTTTCTACTTCTGAAACCCGCTAAAATTGGTAAACCTTTTCCTATAACCAATATGCACTTCCCCAAAACTGGTAAACCTTTTAATCAGTCTACATCTTTTCTGAAACAACTGGTAACTCTTTTTTAAAATCGGTTTGCATCTTTTCTCTTTGTTTAAACTGATAACTCTTTTTCTAAAATCAACTTGCATCTTTTCTGAAACTACTGGTAATTCTTTGCATCTTTTTCCTAAAATTAATAGATCCTACGCCTAGGTTTTTATTTCGACTCATAAACAAAAGTTGGCTAATTAATGAATTGGGTCAGTCCCTGACAACTGTATCCGAGTTGCCTAATGCAAACTTTCTGTTTAAATACATGTGTTGAACAAGTCCACTCGCTGCTTAATTTAAATCTAAGACCAAATCAGTATTTGTTAAGGTATGCTAAACTAAATGATTGTTTGACTTCTGGGGTTAATTTGAGCCTTGTATGATTGTTTGTTCTCCCCTTTTACTTGATACCTGTTTTGAATGTCGAGCTAGAATTTTATCCTTTAAACTCCACAAAGGGCCTAATCCCTTTCTTCCCCTTTAGGATTAAAAGTCCTAATACCCCGGGACTAATAGGATTGGGACGGATAATAACATGCGATAAGTAAACGATATCGTTCCGCGCTTTAATACCTAAACGGGGTGGAAAGGATAGACATGGAGATGATGATTACACTATAATACTCCGCATACAACTGAGTACCAGTGTTGTGCAAATGATCCATGTAATGTATGAACCTAGGACCCCTTTCTCCTTCTTTATTAGTTTAGCAAAATTTTTTGTATCTTTAAAGCTATTGCATTTTCAATTTCGGCTTCTCGCATGATCTTTCGGATTATTTGCACTAAGTACTTGACCTTTTCCTCTACTTGCACTTTTTTTTTACAAAAATTGCTCCTTTAAAATTCAGCACTTCTTTTAACCTTTCATGCTTCTTGTACTTGTTTATTTACATTTACATCTAAAGTCACAATTGTAGCATGGCCAGGAACCACACTAGTGGATCTCGAGGGGTGCCTAACACCTTCTCCTCGAGATAATTTCAAGCCCTTACCCAAAACTCTTGTCTGCATCTTTAATTCTTCTAAAAGTGTCCTAATGCACTATAATCATTAGGTGGCGACTCTCTGAACTCTCAAAAGACCCAATTCCTAAAGTGGGAAAAGAGTTGTCTTTCGGAATGTCGTGAACCAGATCCCGCGATGAAGAAGGAGGCGTCGACAAAGAGACCCTAGCAGACATTCTGGAAAAGGTAGGTGTCAGTTATGATCCAAGGAAAAGGAGAATTCCAACACCAAAAGCCCCCAACACAACAAAACCTCCCAAGAAACAAAAAGGCCTCCTCCCCAACAACTATTGAAATTCCCTTGCTAAGGGAAGAGCCGCAAGGAGTAGAGTGAAACATGTTGAGAGTGAATTTCAAAAAGCTTTGGCTGAAAGCAAGAAAAAGAGGATGGACAAAGTAAAGGGAAAGGTTGGAGAGTCCTTTGAAGCTGTAGATGTTGAGGAGATAGAACAGGTCCATCAAGAGGAATATACAACACTGGAGGTTGAGACCCCCAAACCCAAAAAGACCAAGACTTCTTCCAAGAAGTCTTCATTTGTGTCTAAAGCTGCTAAACCTTTATTGGGTAAGATGAAAAGGTCTGCAATGAAAAAAAAACAAGTTACAATCTCTGGAGATGAGGAATGGAGTGGTGAAGAAGAGAGTGAGTCCGATGGTGAACAACACAAGTTGGCCATTTTTGGCAAAAGAAGTATTTTGAAGGGAAGATTGTTGAAATACTTGGTGGAATCAGGAATGGTTTGTTTGGTTGCATCCTAGCTGCTCAGGGCTGGAAGGACATGGTCTTTCAGATGGATGGGAGATTAGCCAGAAAAGAAATCATTGAATTCATGGCTAATGCTGAAGTCAAAGATGGCAGAGTTACCAACAAAGTAAAAGGAGTTCAAGTGACCTTTTATGCAGAGAGTTTGGGAGAGATTCTTGACACTCTGTTGAGGGGTATGATGACTACACTAGGCAAACATGGCCAAGTTTGGATTCTTTTCCTTCTGCCCTTGCAATTACTAGGAGATTCCGTAATGTTGAAAAAGTGAATGAGGCCAATTTTGTGCACAAGAGTGAAATAAAGCCACAACATAAAGTCATTTTTGAGTTTGTCAACAAGTGCCTACTGCCCAGGCAGGAAAGAAGGCATATTGCTAACTATATGGAGTTAGTTCTGATGGAGTGCCTTGAAAGTGGAAGTCAAATTAACCGACTTACATTCATCATCAAGCTACTGGACATGGTCATTAATGGCTCCAAGGCTCATGCCACCACCTATGGATTTATTCTAACTATTGTTCTGCATAGGTGTAACGTGCCTCTAAAGAAGTGGGAAATGGCCACAAGAAAGGATTACTTTGGCATTAATATGTTGCTTGCTTGTGGCTATCTAGTCAATGCCATTCCAAATGAACCTAGTTCATCTAAGAAGACACATATCAACAGTAAAGTCAGGGCTCTAGTTTAGGAAAGTGAGGCCAATGATGCTGAGATATCTAGGCTGAAGGCGCATCTAGTTGAGGTTGAATTTGAGAGAGTTGCTCTCAGAACTGAGCTTACCAAGGAAAAGGAGAAGAATTATAGGATTCTTCACAATATGTTGAATCTTTTCCCAGCCCAAACCCTACCCTCTAGCTCCTTCAAGCCTTAGGAATTCTAGAGTTTATCTCCTAAACCTGTCTAGTACCTTCAGTGACCCAGATTAGGGATTTTTCTTTCTTTTTTCTCATATTTTGAATATTTTTACTTTTTGGTTGTGGATTGTGGTAGCAACATATCTTCTATCAATAATATCTATTATTTTTTCTCTTGTTGACTACTAATATTCCTTGATAGTTTGAATATATTTGCTTGATTACTGATGATTGGTCCATGATTGCACTTGCAATTTCCCCAGTGGCCATGAGTATTTATTAAAAACTGGGAATTACACTTTGTTTAGGCAACTTTTTGATGATGCCAAAAGGGGAAAAAATATTGTGCTTTACATATTCTGAATATGTGATGTTTATAACCTAATTAACCTGGTCCATGATGATAAATGAATTTTTCTAAACTTTGGACTGATGAAAAAGTTGAGTTCGTACAGGGTTAGCCTAAGTGAGTGAAAAGCACAGAGTTTGTCATCATCAAAAAGGGGGGACTTCTTGGCCCAAGTAAATGTGAAGTTTTGAAGACTGACAAAAGAACTCACACAAAGACCAAGTCCATCTTGTGAAGCACAGTTGTGATCGACCCAAATATGTGAGATGCACGTGAAGGAGATAAACCTAAGTTATCAGAAGCGATATCTCCTGATCATGATCGAAAAGATTGCATATTGGATAAGGCGAGACTCTTTATAAAAAGATAACACAGTTTAGGAAAAGGATAATAGTTAGAGTATGAGATCAACTAGAACTCTTCCACCAAGGAAGAGTAGCATTTGTATCCTAGTCAATCTCTAATTGCTAACTCCTTAAATATTAGTGTTGTTCTCTTTTATAGGTAATGCACATAAGAAGAATTTAATCGTGAATTAAGAGCAAAATAGCAAGGCAATTTTGAAAGCAATTTATGTGTGATTCAAGTGTGCAATCCTAAAGCTACTTGAACAAGATAGAAGAACCAGTTCCAAGTGTCTATCTTTTATTCTAGTTCAATTGTAGTAGGTGATTTTACATTGTACCTTTCAACTTTTATAGAAGCCATTGTATTAGGTACTTAGAGTTTTCAAGTTAGAGTTAACTTGAAGTTGTTGCAACAGTTGAGGTTATGTGCTACAACGGGATTAGAGTTAATCTTAGGTTTACAAAAGAGTTTTTGTAAATGTAGTTTTTGGCTCAGTGATTTTAGTGGAGAGTTTGAGAAAATCCAACTGAATAGTAGGTCGTGGTTTTTTCACCTTTCAAGCCAGGTGTTTTCTACGTAAAAATCTTCGTGTTCTTTACTTTCTACATTTATTATTTTGCAATAGTAGTAGTTGGAACACATAGAAGAACCAGGTACTTCCATAATCAGTTTAAGCAAAAAATTAGTCTCCACACAAATTACCCCCCCCCCCCTTATGTGGTATTAAAGTATACAATATCACCTTATTTGCCTGTCCTCAAGGACAAGGTTCTGCATGGTCATGCAAGAGATGTGACTATTGGTTAGGACGGGGTATTGAGGATGTAGGGGTGGGTTTGTCTACCCAATGTTGATGGGCTTCGAGAGTTGATTCTAGAGGAGGCCCACAGTTCGCGGAATTCCATCCATCCGGGTGCCGCGAAGATGTGCCAAGATTTGAGGCAACACTATTGGTAGAGGTAGATGAAGAAAGATATAGTTGGGTTTGTCGCTCGGTGCCTCAATTGTCAGCAGGTAAAGTATGAACACCAGAGATCAGGTGTGTTACTGTAGCAGATAAAGATTCCAGAGTAGAAGTGGGAGCGGATCACCATGGACTTTGTAGTTGGGCTCCCCCGGACTTTGAGGAAGTTCGATGCCATTTGGGTGATTATGGATCAGCTGACCAAGTCCGCACATTTCATTCCTATGTGTACTACATATTCTTCGGAGACTGGTGGAGATTTATATCCGAGAGCTTGTTCATCTGCATGGTATTCCAATTTCTATCATTTCAGATACAGGTATGCAGTTCACATCACGGTTCTGGAGAGCTGTACAGCATGAGTTGGGTGCTCAGGTTGAGTTGAGTACAATATTTTACCCTCAAACAGACGGACAGTCCGAGCGCACTATTCAGATTTTTGAGGATATGCTCCATGTGGCAAAGTTTGCCTACTACAACAGTTATCATTCCAGCATTTAGATGGCACAGTATAAGGCTTTATATGGTAGGCAGTGTAGATCCTTGGTGGGTTGGTTTAAGCCTGGTGAGGCTAGATTATAAGGCACAGACTTGGTTAAGGATGCTTTGGAAAAAGTTAAGGTGATTCGGGATAGACTCTATACAGACAATCCAGACAGAAGAGTTACATAGACTGGAAGGTTTATGATGTTTCCTATATGGTGGGAGAGTGGGTTCTACTTTGTGTTTCGCCTATGAAGGGCGTTATGAGATTTGGAAAGAAAAAGTTGAGACCGAGGTTTATTGGCCCTTTTAAGATATTGAGCCGTGTTGGGGAGGTTGCTTATGAGCTTGCCTTACCTCCCAGCTTGGCAGGAGTTCATCCGGTATTTCATATTTCGAAGCTCTGTAGGTATCACGGTGATCCGTCGTACATGTTGGATTTTAGTTCAGTCCAGTTGGATAAGGATATATCCTATGTTGAGGAGTCGGTGGCAATATTGGACAGGCAGGTTCGAAAGTTGAGGTCAAAGAACATTGCATCACTGAAGGTTAAGTGGCAGGGTTAGCCGGTCAAGGAGGAGACCTGGAGACCGAGCAGGATATACGCAGCATGTACCCTCATCTTTTCACTACTTCAGATATGTGTCTATGCTCGTTCGAGGACGAACGGATGTTTAAGTGTAGGGGGATGTAACGACCCGGACGATTGTTTTAAGGCTTAGCGCCTCGATCCCCTATTAACTGCATTCCTCATTTTTCTTTCTGCTATTGTGAGTTGCCGGGAGGATATATTTGGAGTTTCAAAGAGTTTTGGGATACTTAGTCCCTAAATGAGAGTTTAAGTTTTAGAATTTGGATCGTAGTTGAAGCAGTGTGAATACGGCCTCATAATAGAATTTTGTTGGTTATGTTAGCTCCGTTGGATCATTTCGGGCTTAGGGGCATGTTTGAATTGTGTTTTGGAGGTTCGTAGCTCATTTAGGCATGAAATGACAAAAGTTGAATTTTTGAAGTTTCCGATTCGATAGTGAGATTTTGATATCGGGGTCAAAATGGAGTTATGGAAGTTAGAGTAGCTCCTAGTGTTGAATGTGACGTGCTTGCAAAGTTTTATGTAGTTCTGGTGAGGTTTGATAGACTTTTTAATCGAAAGTGTAATTTGAGAGTTCTTTGAGTTCTTAAGTTTGAATCTGATGCTAAATTGTTGTTTTGATATATTTTTGAGCGTTCCGAAGGTTGGAACAAGTTTGAATGATATTTTAGGATTGGTTGGCATGTTTGGTTGAGGTCCTGGGGGCCTTGAGTGAGTTTCGGGTTCTTAACGGAGTTGAATTGGACTTAGGAAGAATTTGAGGTTGGTTGTACCTATCATAACCGCACCTGCGTGAGTGGGACCGCAGGTGCGGCACTGCAGAAGCGCCTGAGAGACCACATATGCGGCCAAGTAAGGGAAGGCTCGAAGCCGCAGGTGCAAAAGTGTTCATGCATCTGCGAGACCGCAGATGCAGTAAATTGGTCACAGGTGCAAAAATGGGAAATTAATGAATTATCGCAGGTGCGATTGATTTTTCGCAGAAGCGGGACCGCAGGTGCGGTCCCATGGCTGCAAAAGCGAATTTGCCGGGCGAAAAAGAGAAAAATCGAGGGTTTGAGTTCATAAGTCGCAAAATTGAATTGGGAGCTCGGTAGGAGATGAATTTTGGAAAGGTTTTCAGAGAGAGTTTTCGGGTAATGATTCTTAACTCCTTTTTTATTATTACCCATTCATTTAAACGTGAATTCGTCAACTAATTTAGGATTTAGGGTGAGAAATTGGAGGGAAATTTGGAAAAGTTCTTAGGCCTAAGTTTCGAGTTTTGACTGGGGATTTGACAATGGATTTGGATAATTTTGGTATGTATGAACTCGTGAGAGTGTGAGAATTTTGAATTTGTAAATTTTACCCAATTCCAAGACGTGGGCCAGAGGGGTGTTTTGGTCATTTTTCCTAATTTCGCGTATTAGCTTAGAATTAATAGTTTAATTAGTGACTTGAAGTGTTATTTACATTATCCAATTGATTTGAATAGATTTGGTCCATTTGGAGTCGAGTACTCGTGGCAAGAGCGTGGTTTCGGGGTAATTTTGAGCTGGTTCGAGGTAAGTGGCTTGCCTAACTTTGTGTGAGAAAACTCCCCTTAGGATTTAGTATTGTTGATATTTGAAATGCCTTGTATGTGAGGTGACGAGTGCGTACTTGTGCTAATTATTGAAAACCCATTTTCATTAAGTAAGTATAATTGTGATTCCTTTTCCTGTTTATACTACTTGTAATTTAAGCTTGCTATTAGCTTAGGGAAGCATGTTTAATTGAGTAATTTCTTTACTTGCTCAAACAGCCTTATTTGGATTATGTGCAGCATGCTAGGTTAGAAATACCTATTTTACCTTGGTATGAAATTGGAATTAAATTGAGTATTCTTTGTGTTGCTACTATGTGTTTACTTTGGGATTACGGGATGGTATCCCGAGAGATCCCCATGCCTGTTTACTTTGGGACTGCAGATTGGTATTCCGGGAGCTCCCCCTGTACTTTAATATTGGAACTATGGGACTGCACTTGGTAGATTCCGCTAGTACTGGGTATTTACATTAGGGACTACGGATCGGGATTCCGGTAGATCCTCGTGCACTATGAGTTAGACTACGGGATGGTATCCTGGGAGATCCACTGGATATTTATATTTGGGACTACAGGACGGTATCCTGGGAGATCCCCGATTGTTATCGCTATGCTGAGTTGTATTCTTTCCGTAATTACTTCTGTCTCTGTTATAGTTGTCGTTATTCTTATTATCTCGTGTTACTTCATACTGATGGCATTTAATTATATTGTCATATTCCATACTATTTTACCTCTTTTTTTAGCTATAATCAGTAGGGCCCTGACATTCCTCGTCACTACTCGACTGAGGTTAGGCTTGGAATTTATTGAGTACTATTGTGGTGTACTCATGCCCTTTCTGCGCATGTTTTTCATGTGCAGATCCAGGTACTTTGACTCAGCCCTACTAACCTTGAGGTGAGGCGATTCTCCAAAGACTTCGAGGTATATCTGTCGCGTCCGAAGACCGAGGAGTCTCTTTCCATTCTCTCTTATAGTATTAGCCTTTATGTATTTAATTTTGTGTAGACATTTTGGAGTTAGACACTGTAGTTATTCCATAGCTTGTGATTTTATGAGATTTCGTGTTTTGGGAAATGTAGTTTCAGTTTAAGGGTTGTATTGTATATGCCGAACGGCATCTTTAAATCATCACTATGTTTATTCTGCAAGTTTTTATTTGTTTTATTCTGTTGTTTCTTTTTTCGCAATTTGTTAGACTTACCTAGTCGTAGAGACTAGGTGCCATCACGATAGTTCACGGAGGGCGAGCTAGGGTCGTGACATAAGTGAAGTATGAGCATCAACGGCCAAGTGGATTGCCTCAGACGCTAGATATTTCGGAGTGGAAATGAGAGAAGATCACTATAGATTTTGTTGTTGGGCTTCCAAAGATCAGAGGAAGTTCGATATAGTTTGGGTGATTGTGGATAGGTTGATCAAGTTAGTTTATTTCATACCAGTGATGACTAATTATTCTTTCGAGCAGCTGGCTTGAGTTTATATCTGTGAGGTGAGGCTTCAAGGCGTGCTAGTATCCATTATCTCTGACCGGGTTACGCAATTTACATCGTGGTTCTAGAGAGTCGTATAGTATGAGTTAGGTACTCGAGTTGAGTTGTGCACACAATTTCACCCTCAGACGGATGGACAGTTCGAGCGCACTATTCAATTATTAGAGGATATTCTCCGTGTATGTGTGATAGAGTTTGGGGGTTCTTGGAATAAGTTCTTGCCACTTGCAAAGTTTTCCTACAATAACAGTTATCAATCGAGCATTTATATGGCCCCGTAAGAGGTTTTGTATGGTACACGGTGTCGGTCTCCAGTGGGTTGGCTCGAGTCGGGCGAGGCTGGGCTATTGGGTACAGACTTGATTTGGGATTCTTTGGAAAAGGTTAAATTGATTCAGGATCAACTTCATACAGCGCAATCCAGACAGAAGAGTTATGTGGATCGAAATATTCGCGATATTTCATACATGGTTGAGGAGTAGGTCTCGCTCCAGGATTCTCCCATGAAGGGTGTTATGAGGTTCGGGAATAAGGGCAAGTTACCCTATGTATATCGAGCCTTTTGAGATTTTTGAGAGCGTTGGAGAGGTGGCTTAAATACTTGCACTACCACCTAGTCTAGCTGCAGTTCATGAAGCATTCCATGTTTCCATGCTTCAGAAGTACTACAGCGATCTATTTCATGTGTTAAATTTTTAGCTCAATCCAGTTGGACAAGGATTTGTCTTATGTTAAGGAGCCAGTGACCATTTTGGACAGGCAGGTTTGAGAGTTGAGGTCGGAGAGCATTACTTCAGTGAAGGTTTAGTGGAGGGGTCATCCAGTCAAGGAGGTGACTTGGGAGATCGATCATGATATGCATAGTTGTTACCCTCATCTTTTCACCACTTCAAGTATGTTTCTATACTCGTTTGAGGACGAACATTTGTTTTAAGAGGGGGGAGATGTAACGATCCGACTGGTCATTTTGAGAGTATTAGCCTCGATCCCCTATTTATTGTCCCCTTTATTTAATTTTATGGTTATTTGACTTATCGGGGTGTTTGGTGTCGGGTTCAGGAGAGTTTTGGAGTGGAATGGCAAACATAGTCTCTAAGTTTAAAGTTTAAATTATAAGAATTGACCGTAGTTTGACTTGTGTGAAGACAACTCCAGAAAGGAGTTTTTTCAGTTTCAATAGCTCTTTATGGTGATTTTGTTCTTAGGAGCGTGTACGAATGTTGATTTGGAGGCCGCAGGTCATTTCGACATTAATTGGAAAAAGTTGGAAAGTTGACCGGAAGTGGACTTTTTTATATTTAGGCCGGATTCCAATTTCAGAAGTTTGAGTAGGTCTGTAATGTCAAATGTGACTTGTGTGAAAAATTTGAGGTCAATCATACTTGATTTGATAGGTTTCGGCATTGGATGTGGAAGTTAGAAGTTTATAAGTTCATTAAGCTTGAATTGGGGTGTGATTCGTTGTTTTAGCATTGTTTGATGTGATTTGAAGACTCAACCAAGTTTGTATGATATTTTAGGACTTCTTGGTAGGATTGGTTGAGGTCCTGGAGGCCTCGGGTGTGATTCGGATCATGTTCGACCAATTTATATCATTTTAGAATAACTGAAGATGCTCGTTTTCTCATATCTGGTTTATGCACTGATTGTTCCGCGATCGCGAAGGGATTTTTTGGGTGGACTGAATTTTACTCTATGCATTCATAGAGAAGGGAGAGCTAACTCATAAGGTTGGTTCACAGCGAGTTGCAAATGCATTGTGAGGTCGCATTCGCGTAGGGGTTTTGGGGGCAGCAGGTCACACGTGGTTGTGCTTTGCGATCACGTAGGTATGGGCGCTCCTTGGCCGCGTTCGTGTGTAGTCAATCGCGTTCACGTAGGCCATTTTTGGGGTAGCCTTGCTTTCTTCTTCACAATCGCGAGGGTTATTCCGTGACGCGTAGTGTAATAACTAGGCATCAGAACTTAAATTTAAAATTCAAGGGTTTGCTCTCATTTTCATTTTTAGGACTTTAAGAGCTCAGATTGAGGCAAAATTTTGGGGGATTTTCAGAGAAAATATTTGGGTAAGGATTCTTGACTCATTTTTCTTAATTCCCACTAATTTACCATTAATTTCTTCATCTGATTAAGGGTTTGGGTTGAGAAATTGGGGAAAAGGGTGTAAAGTTCTTAGACCAAATTTTGAGGTTTTGATCGAGTTTTGGTATCAAATTTGAGTAATTTTGGTATGGGTGGACTCATGGTTGAACGAGTGTTTGGATTTTGTGACTTTTACCTGATTTCGAGACGTGGGCCTAGGTCGAATTTTTGGGGTGATTTTCCTATTCCTTGTTAAAGTGATAATTTTATTATTTAGATTTTCTTATACTTATATTTATAGTACGCAATTGTTTTTCGCTAGATTTGGGCCGTTCGAAGTCGAAAAATCGAGGTGAAGGCATTCTTATTGACTAATTGAGCTTTGTTTGAGGTAAGTGACTTGTCTAACTTTGTGTGGGGGAAATTCTCCTTAGGATTTGGTTATATTGTGACAATTTTTGATATGTGGGGGCCATGTATGCGAGGTGACAAGGGCATATACGGGCTAAATGTTGAAATTCTGGTTTTTTCTAAGTAGTTTCTTTTTTATGCCTTAACTGGGTTACTTTAGCATGTGTAGTCATCATGTTTAGCCTAATTTCACATGCCTACTTGTCGTATCTCTTATTTTTAACTTGTACTACATTCTTAGTTGAATTACCTGCTTTCTTGATTCCATATTCTTTATTTAACTGTGGATGTTTTTTCTTGAAATTGTTATCCTTGAAATATCACTGTTTCAATTGTTATTTTTTGGTTTTTGTGATTATTGTTGTGATAATTGTTAGGTTGTCACACGAGACTTATGTCATGATGTGGTTATTGTTGCACGAGATTTCTGATGTGCGGTCATTATTGTTTGCACGAGGTTCCTGTATTGTCATTGTGATTATTGATAAGCATGTGGTGGTATAAGGTCAGGGTGTTGGAACACATACGGTGAGATAAGGTGGGCTTGAAATATATGGCTAAAGGGGAACTACTAGAAGTCATGTGGTGTGATAAGGTAGGCTAAACGCGGGATGCTATTTATGGAAAATATTTTTAAAAACAAAATATAAATGCTCATATGGCGATGTAAGGAAAAATTGTGAGCCATTTTACTTTTGGGACTACGAGGCGGTATCTCGGGAGTGCCCCTGTTTATTTCTTTTATTTGCTGTATTAGTTGTTGTTGTTTTACTTAACGTGTAAGATTTTTACTTCCTTCGTGTTGTATTTGTCTTTTCTTGATTTCGCGTTGTTACTTTCCACAAACTCTTATTTGTTTATTTTCCCTGTCATTTGATTATGCCATTATATATTTTATCTTTTTTCTTATTATTTCCAGTAGCGCCTTGACCTGACCTCGTCACTATTCTACCAAGGTTAGGCTTAAGACTTAGTGGTTACTGTTGTGGTATACTCATACTATGCTTCTGCACATCTTTTTGTGCAGATCCGGGTACCTCTTACCAGTCTAGGCACTAGTGAGGCGAGCTCAGTTCGGAGATTACAAGGTATACATGTTGCGTTCGCAGGCCTCGGAGTCCCCTTCTAT
Source organism: Nicotiana glauca (assembly GCA_026770625.1). Taxonomy (NCBI): domain Eukaryota; kingdom Viridiplantae; phylum Streptophyta; class Magnoliopsida; order Solanales; family Solanaceae; genus Nicotiana; species Nicotiana glauca. Next base: position 230,916 of record MU711738.1, on the reverse strand, counting down.
CCTGTTCTTTTCTTATTTCTTTAAATCTTTATAGACAAGAGGGGTTTCTCTGATGGTAAACAACCTCCACTTCCAATCAAGAGGTTGTGAGTTTGAGTCTCCCCAAGAGCAAGGTGGGAAGTTCTTGGAGGGAAGGATGCTGAGGGTCTATTTGGAAACAGCCTCTCTACTCCAGGGTAGGGGTAAGGTTTGCGTACACACTACCCTCCTCAGACCCCACTAAGTGAGATTTTGCTCGATTGTTGTTGTTGTTGTTGTGTTTATAGACATTAATGCATAGGAGTGTTCTGCACTGTATCTAGAGCTTGTGACTCACTATCACCATGTTTTGGGGAAATTGTAAAGGTTGAGTTGTGGAATTTTTTTGTATTAAATTTGTTAAGTATTTGAGAAGTTATTTGTTATTTCAGTTACATTAAACATGTTGTTAGGCTTATCTAGTCTTAGAGACTAGATGTCATCATGACATCCTACACAGAAAAATTAGGTTCGTGACAATGCAAGGTATATGTTCCAATAGATGCTGCTCAATTCTGGAAAAATGGATGTTTTGACATTAAGTGGCAAGGAATCCAGTATATTCCAGCATTTAGAGGATGTTATAAAATTGGGAAAGCAATCAAAGTAAATTAAACCCCTATAAAGGCTGGTTTCTACCATTCCTAGGAGGGAATCCTTGATGTTTAGAAATTTAGAGTCTTTAAGACAGAGGAGGAGAGATATGTTTAAACCTTCTCTTGAAAGAGATTTAGCTGCAATTTATACTAAACCAAAATGGAGGTAATTATAGTTTTACCTATACTTTCTATAGACTTAGGGTTTATAAGTTTGATATCTTTATGATCTGACTCAAGAGGAATGAATTTTTCAATGGTTGAAATATGATAATCAATTGTCAAAGGTCATCTTGAAGATTTGTAGATTGTGGACTAGGGATGTTTAGAAATTTTTTGGTCATTAATTAATTACTGCAAATCGGCAAAGCTAATCTCTTCTTTGAGTTTAGAATTTGAGGAAGACGAAGAGGATATATCAGTACAGGAGGAAGGAAAGGAATTTTTAGAAGAGGAAGAGAAATGGGAGAAGAATATCATTGTAAGATCTGCACAAAAAATTAGTTAGAGACAACAATAATGACTTAAATGTTTTCTATTCTTGGTTCAAGACCATTAGGTTTCATAAGAAAAATATTCAAGTTATTAACTTAATCTTATACAAAAGAGTCATATCAATGGATGCATACTTTTATTTATACATAATAGTTAAATCTGATCATTTTTTAAGCAGTTCATCTTATCAGGATACCCAAAGGTTGTAAATAACCATATGTAAGTCTATTGAATACCTTTTTGGGGTAATCTAGTCATTTTGTATCAGAAAAACTATTTACAATGTAGATCTGGAAGGATCACAGTGTCATCCTTAAAGAGATCTTAAAAATTAAAGATTTAACAAGGATATATAAGAATTTGTGTATCTATAGATCTCTCTTTCTCTCTCTTATATATATATGCGTGTGGGGGGTGCGTGCGCGCGTGTGTGAGTATTATTTGCGCGTATGTTATTTCTCATGTGGTTTGTTTAAAATAAAAATTATAACTACGTTCAGCATATTCTATCTTTGTTGCATAATTGTTTGGCCTTAAACCATAGTAATATTTATAATATGATATAAGCATGGTCCTCCACTTTATTACTTTCTTGCAGCATTTCGTTACCCTTGAGATGCAAAAAAAAAAAAAAAAAAACGTTTGTTCTATCGCATCTCAACTTGGCTTTTAAGAACACCATTAAAATATATTAATGTTTTTTCAGTAATTACAACTCTTGATTACTAATTTAGACACCCAAAGTATTTAGAAACTTAGCATCTCGTTTTGTAACACTATACCTCCTCAGGGCATACCATCCTACTTTTGTAACTCTTAAGGATTCATCTTTATCTAATGCCTTAACCTTCATTCACTTATTCATCTAAAACTCACCTGTATCATACTCATACTTTCACACATATTATCGGCTAAGATTTCCCGTTATAAACTAAGTTAATTCATATTCTGTAATCCCCAAAACATTTCCCACTTTTTTTAGCTGAACCTTATCCATCTTAATGTTAGAAAATAATAAACAAAAAAGGACTTTGAGGCGTGAAAATCGACTGTCCTTAAAGAGTTATCGCAGGTATACTAATTTAGGGAAATACAAAATAATTCTCTTCAGGATACAACAAAGCCTGAAATAATACTTGTGATTTTTCTGTGCTACTTCGTTGGAAATTCTTGAGTATTTATAAGCAACCAACCGACCTTTTCAGAAAAGATGTCTTGTTTCACAAAAAGACATATTTGGTTGGACCCTTTCATAACAGACACAATTATTTATTCGAATTTTAAATTTAAAATTATAATAAACTTAAATTTTCTGTCACAAAAATAAAATAATTAATTTTAGGATCCGACCCGGCCTGCGCCCAAGCCCCAATCTAAGTCCAAGTCTTTGATTATAATATATAAATATATAGTGTACTTAATTTTACACACTTAAAAGTATGTGTCCTAAATCAAAGACATAAAAGAGACTAGTGCTTAAAAAGCTCCAAAAATGCCTTCTCTCTTCCGATGTGGGAACAACCCACTTCCCAACATGTGAAATAACAAACTATCTTACAATCTCCCACTAGTTTGTTATTTCATTTCATAACACTTGTGAATAATAGAAAGTATCTTATATAGATTTGAACTTTCCTTTAGTGTAAGTCTTTAAAGCTTTGACGAAGTTATTGGTATCTTAAGATTTGAACCACAACTCCTTGTGCCAAAACCGAAAGTACCCCACACACAGTGTTATCTAGTAGCTTAGAAATCCAGTATTCGCTTTATCATGTTTACGGCCATGTGCTCATCCGGAAATCATAAATATTTACAAGATCAACCCTTTAAATCTTTCTAGAAGAGGCACCACTTAAATATTCATATAGGTGGAATTAGTTACTATGTCCCTGATACTCCAAAAATTAATAATTCCATTAAGATTAATCAACTTCTTCATGTAACAGTAGACACTTTGAAGTTTGTCTTTATTCTCCTGTTATAACAAGTATTTAACAACTCCTTAACTCCTCATATAACAGTAAGTAGTACAATAGAATTAGGGCTCCAAAATAGGAGATCGGTGCTTAAACAATACAAGTAACTTGTTATTACCCATTGAACTTATATTGTTAGAGTATATACTAACTCAAAGTGGGGTTCCTATTCCTTGCATTTAATTTAAGGGTCTCAGCCTCATCCCTTTACAAGTTTGTTGTACTACATCTCTACCCAATGGCTTCGTAAGTGGATCAGCCAAATTCTTATTTGATCTCACATATATTATAGCATGTCTCAAGCTTATATGTCTCAATTTCCCATTGTATAATTTATTGTGAGCAACACAAATTGTAGTTTCACTATCACAGAATATGAAAATGACTGGCATAGGTTGTGGCCACAACTTTATATGAAGTAACATTTTTCTCAGCCATTCTGCTTCTTTTCCAGCAACTGCTGATGCAATAAATTCAGATTTCATAGTAGAATGGGACATACATGTTTGTTTCTTGGATTCCCAACTAATGGCTCCACCACCTAAAGTGAATATTCATCCTGATGTGGATTTATTATCATTAACACTTGTAATCTAACTTGCATCAGAATATCCCTCTAATACATTAGGGAAACCATTATAGCAAATGCTTAAGTGCTTGTATATTTTAAATGTTCAAGCACTATACTTATTGTTTTCCAATGATCATTACCTGGATTATTGGTAAACCTTGAAAGTTTACAAACAGCAAATGCTATGTCGGGTCTAGTGCAATGCATTGTAGACATCATACTACATATCGCACTTCCATACTCCAACTGTACTACTGCTCTTTCGGAATTTGCAGATAGCTTAACACTAGAATCCTAAGGAGTATTATACTCATTTATTCCTAAGTGACTGAATTTAGTAAGGATTTTATCAATATAATGTGCTAGTGATAAAGTCATTCGCTTGTTATCTCTTTTGAGCTTGATTCCTAAAATAGTATTAACTTCATTTAAATCTTTCATTTTAAAAGCTGAATTTAGATACTTCTTGATCTCGATAATTCCTCGTAGATTCGCACCAAAAATCAGCATGTCATCTACATATAAATAAATTATTACTCCATATTCTTTTGTAAATTTAGAGTAAATGTACTAGTCTGCACTAATATGTACGAACCCGTTTGATAGTATTACTCTATCAAACCTTTCATGCCACTGTTTAGGTGCTTGTTTGAGACCATAAAGAGACTTTATCACTTTACAAACTTTCTTCTCATTTTCCGAAAGAACAAATCCTTCAGGTTGTTGCATATATATTTCTTCACTAAGGTTTCCATTTAAAAAGGTCATCTTAACATCCATTTGATGTACATAAAGATCATAAATAGAGGCCAAGGATAAAAGGACTCTAATGGATATTATTCTTGCAACATGAGCATATGTATCAAAATAGTCTATGTCTTCCTTTTGGGTGAAACCTATTGCAACTAATCTTGCTTTGAAGGTTTGTACAGAACCATATGTATGGTACTTTCTCCTAAAGACCCACTTACAACATATAGGCTTTGATCCAAGAGGAAGATCAACTAAAACCCAAGCGTTGTTTGATATAATTGAGTCCATTTCATCATCAATGGCTTTTTTCCAAAAGGCAGCGTCTCTAGAAGACATTGCTTCTTGAAACGTCTTTGGGTCTTCTTCAACACTCAATACAATAGGAATTTGATTGCAAACGTTCCTCTGATCTCCTTCTACAGGAAATACGATAGACTGTACAACAATAACAACAACAACAACAACAACAACAATAACAACAACAACCCAGTATAATCCCACTTAGTGAGGTTTGGGGAGGGTAGTGTGTACGCAAACCTTACCCCTACTCTAGGGTAGAGGGGCTGTTTCCAAATAGACACCCGGCATCCTTCCCTCCAAGAACTTCCCACCTTGCTCTTGGGGAGACTCGAACTCACAACCTCTTAGTTGGAAGTGGAGGTTGCTTACCATCAGAGCAACCCCTCTTGTCAAATACTATAGACTGTAAAGAAATAAAATCAAAACCAAGATGTTTTTATTTTCTTATTCTTTGGCTTTTCCTTGGTTCTATTTGCATATCATCACTTCTTTCTTTATTTGTAATAATTTCAGAAGGTGAGTTAGCACCAATACGTTTTCCATTTACTTCGGTCATTTCGCCAACATTGTCATTTATAAATCTATTTTCAATAAACTCAGCATGTATAGATTCTATAATGACATTAGATTCTAGATCTCGCAGTCTATATGCTTTGGAGTGTTGTGAATATCCTACAAAAATATTTTTAATTCCTCTAGGACCCAATTTTGTTCTTTGATGGTCAGGTACTCTATAATAGGATATACACCCCCACACTTTAAAGTAATTTATATTTAGTTTTCTACCATTCCAAAGCTCATAAGGCGAAATATGCATACTTTTTGAAGGCACTCTATTTAAAATATAACATGTAGTTAGTAGTGCTTCATCCCATAAATTATGTGGCAAATATGCATTAAATAACATAGCATTAACCATGTCCGCCAAAGTTTTGTTCTTTCTTTCTGCCAACCCATTTTGTTGAGGAGTATAAGGAACACTCATTTGATGTATTAGGCTATACTCTTCACTTCGAATAATTTTAATTTTCCTACTTCTCCGATTTTCCACAACAGATTTGTATTCTTTAAACTTTTGAAAAGCTTCATCTTTAGTCCTAAGAAGGTAAACATATGTAAATCTAGAGAAGTCATGTATAAAAGTAATAAAATATCTTTTGCCTCCTCTAGTTAATTATCCATTTAATTCACACAAGTTTGAATGTATTAAATATAATAGTTCTGTGGATCTTTCAACTTTACGAAATGGTTTCTTTGTCATCTTTGTTTGTATGCAAATTTCACATTTTATATGTTGAGTTTTACATGAGATATAACCATTTTTGGACATATAATTCAAGGAGCCAAAATTTAAATGTCCTAGTCTAGCATGCCATAAACAAGAATCAAACTCAACGATATAAGCAGAAACATAATTTATTTCATTAATACTCAATTTGAACATGTCGTTACAGTTATAGCCTTTTCCAATAAAAACTCCATTCTTAGATATTATTACATTATCAGACTCAATAACTATCTTGAAGCCTTTCTTTGAAAACAAAGCAGCGAACATTAAGTTTTTCTTCATATCAGGAACATGATACACATTCAGTAATGTCAACTTCTGGCTGGATGTGAAGTTAATTTTAATGCTTCCTTTTCCAGCAACATCTGCTGCAACATGGTTCCCCATCAAGACTTGTTCAGAATCATGCACTTCTGCATATGTCTTGAACATCTTCTTGTCATAACACACATGAATAGTAGCACCCGAATCTAGCCACCATTCTTGAGTATTTATAGCAGCGGTAGCCATGTTCAATTCGGTAACCATACCAATTTACATTGCGGAAACCATGGCAACCAATCCTTGGACAGAATTTTCCACTATGTTTGCCTTTTCGGAATTTCCAAATTTTTCATTCTTTACAGACTTTTTGGTATTGCCTGCATTGAAATTTATTTCTGCCTTTCTATATCTACAATCCCAAATCATGTGACCTTTCTTTCCACAGTGATGACAACTAAAGTTCTTTCTCTTTTAAAAAGAATACTTTTTGGAAACTTTTAGATTTTTGTTCCCACTTCCTGAACCATTCTGACTAACAAAATTGACTGCAGAACTCAAGGGTTGATAATAGCATCACGAGCACGAGTCTCACTTTCAATTTTAATGTGAGTACGAAATTATTTTACAGTCATTTTATCCATTGAATGTAGGATTTTCTTTCTATAGTCATTCCAAGAGGAAGGCAATTTCGAAAGAATAGTACCTATTTGAAGTGCAACGGGAATTTTAACTTCAAGATCACTTAGTTTTTATACTAAGATTTATAGTTTATGAATCTGATCCATCATAGGCCTAGTATCAAATATTTTAAATTCAAAATACTGCAGAGGCAGGAATTTGTCAATACCTCACTTTTCATTCTGGTATGCAGTTTGTAGAGCAGTCCAAATTTCCCTTGGCGACTTCAGATTACAGTAGAGATCATAGAGTCGATCTGTCAAGGTATTCAGAATATGACCGCCACACAACAGTTCATTATGTTCTCCTTTCTTCCTTTCTTCCTTGACTGCATCAGAATCTTTTGTTGTAGGTTTAGACATCGCAGGCAAGGCAGAATCAAGAACATAGTAGATATTGAGAGTAGACAATAAGAATATCATCTTGTCTCTCCAGCGGGTGAAATTCGTTCCATCAAAGCGATCAAGTTTGATGAACTCCTTCGGATTCTCAACAACAGACATCAATTTCTCCATAGCAGAATAACTCTTTAAGAATGTTAGAAAATAATAAACAAAAAATGGCTTTGAGGCGTGAAAATCGACTGTCCTTAAAGAGTTATCGTATGTATACTAATTTAGGGAAATACAAAATGATTCTCTTCAGGATGCAACAAAGTCTGAAATAATACTTGTGATTTTTCGGTGCTACTTTGTTGGAAATTCTTGAGTATTTGTAAGCAACCAACAGACCTTTTCAGAAAACATGTCTTGTTTCACAAAAAGACATATTTGGTTGGACCCTTTCATAACAGACACAATTATTTATTCAAATTTTAAATTTTAAATTATAATAAACTTAAATTTTCTGTCACAAAAATAAAATAATTAATTTTAGGATCCGACCCGGCCTGCGCCCAAGCCCCAATCCAAGTCCAAGTCTTTGATTATAATATATAAATATATAGTGTACTTAATTTCACACACTTAAAAGTATGTGTCCTAAATCAAAGACATAAAAGAGACAAGTGCTTAAAAAGCTCCAAAAATGCATTCTGTCTTTCGATGTGGGAACAACCCACTTCCCAACATGTGAAATAACAAACTATCTTACAATCCCCCACTAGTTTGTTATTTCATTTCATAACACTTGTGAATAATAGAAAGTATCTTATATAGATTTGAACTTATAAAAATTTTAACAAAGTAAGATTGAAATAATATTCACATCACAAAAAAAAAAACGAAAACCCCGAAAAACCCGACAAAACCGAACCAATCCAACCCGATATAGTTGGTTTGGTTTGGTTTTAATAAAATCCGAACCAACCCGGTCCATGTACACCCATACTCCGAAAGACGAGATAAGTCTAAATAAAATAATTTAAATTAGATATAACAATTCAAAATCTCAGAAACAAGCTAAGCAATGACTTGCACATCCTTACCCACGATATGACACTTCTCTATGGATCTTCTAAGAAAAATAATCTAATTCAGGACACATCCCGAAACCAATAAGAAATAATAAATGACTTAATAGAGCCCCACGAACAAGGATGTGGACTCACGAACAACTCTAAAGCAAGTACTCGATTTACCTGTACCTGCTTTTCTTCATTACCACCTAACATACCATCAAAAATAACAATGGTTAAATGGTATATGTATACGTACTCAGTGAGTGTCTTAGGGCAAGAGGTCGCATAACAAAATAAGAATAATAATACATAAGTGAAATAATTTCGAGGGATCAGTTCCAATTTAAATACGCAGAATAAATCAGGTAGTTAGCATAAATCAACAGTAAAGGAATTTTCCAGTTCACATTCGTTATGTCTGAAAGTTCCATCATGGAAATACAAGCCAAGTTGTGCCAATACATGCCGATACAAGCACAGTTCATGCCAATACAGGCCCAGTTCATGCCAATACAGACCAGAGCTATTTGCCAATACAGGCCTCGAATCACGTAAAAATAGCACGGTATAGCCAGTTTTCGGACTGGTCATTTAAAAATAGTCAGCGTTTACCAAGTCAATAATAAATAGCCACTATTTTGCTGCAATAGAGACCGGTCCAGCATAATATACTGGAGTTCGGTGCACATGTGTATGAACTCCAGCATATTCTGCTGGACTGGTATACTTTGCTGACTCCAGTATAATATATTGGAGACTGGAGCACCAGTGCTCCAAACTCCAGTATATTGTACTGGACCATTATACTTACTGGAACTCCAGTATATTATACTGGAGTTTTAGTGTACTTATGCTAGAACTGCATCATATTATGCTGGAGTTCCAGCATACTTATCCTGGAACTCCAGTATAATATGCTGGAGTTCAAGTATACTTTTGTTGGAACTCCAGCATAATATACTTGAGTATTTTTCGGATTTTGAACAGTGTTTTCACTCAGATTTATTTTTACATAAAAAGTGGCTAAATTTCGATTACTTTTAAAATTGGGCTATTTTTGAACGACCAGTTGTAAATCTGGCTATTTTTTAATTTCTCCCTCGAATCACGACCAATACAGACCCACACAAGTTCAGTGTATCATTTATGCTGTTAAAATAGCACGGTCTAGATAATTTTCGGACTGGCCATTCAAAAATAGTCATTGTTTGCCAAGTCATTGAAAAATAGTCACTATTTTACTGCAACAGAGACTGGTCCAGCATAATACTCTGGAATTCGGTGTACCTATGTATGAACATCCAACATATTATGCTAGACCGGTATACTTTGCTGGCCCCAGTATAATATATTGGAGACTGGAGCACTGGTGCTCCAAACTCCAGTATATATTATGTTGGAACTCCAATATCTTATATTGGAATTCCAGTATATTATGCTAGAGTATTTTTCCGAATTTTAAACAGTATTTTCGTTCATATTTATTTTTGCATGAAAAGTGACTAAATTTCAATTACTTTTGAAATTGCGGCTATTTTTAAATGAAAATCTGACTATTTTTAAATTTCTCCTTTTGTTATTCGTGGCATAGTAGCCGAATTGTGCATGATCATTTTCTTTTAACAAGAGCATTTCACAAAGCTATCCTTAGTTCAAAAAATCATGCATAAGGTACCTCATTTATACATGTGTATAGCATACAACATAATCATAATACGAGACTCGATGTGAGCTTGTCCAACATGTGAAAAAAGTCTAGTTCAAATACTAATGTAGTTGAAAAGAATTTTCAAAAGAGATATACTTTATATTAAAAAGTATTTTCAAGGAGCAATACCTCAAATCCGCTAATAACGCTCCTAAATGCAATTCTCACCGTTCAAAAATCACTCTCCAATCACTTATGATAAAGTTTAGATCTTTGATCCTATTTCATGAATTCTCAGCCTTTTCGAAAAACTAGGGTTTAAGATTAAAATTCGTGTTCTTGACAATTCACGAAACCATCCAAAATTCTAATATCTTTCTATAGGCCACACGAACCCCATTTCACCCTATAAAAGCTACAAGTAATCAAGGGACTTATCTCTCGAACATTCCCCAAAAATTTCTCTTCAAACGATCTCGACTTGATTTTCAATAATATGAGGATATAGATGTTAATCTAGCGTTAATACTTGTTAATTTGATGAAATATCTATGGGGATTGATTAGCAATTCAGTTATATGATTTGGAGAAGCCGTAGGGAATCTTTCTCCTCAAAAAGTCGGGCAGAACAAGATAGAATTTGAAATCTCAAAAATTCTCATATTTATAGAGTTTCTGTCACTTTCGACATATGGTCTGTATGTTGGTCATATGTCAACTCCTGGAGCCTACTGTGGTGGATATACACTTCATATAAGGCTGATACGACTAATATACGACCCATATGTCATACATACGGTCCAACCCAACTTTTCTATCTTTCAGTACTTTAATTTTCATAAAGCCCTATCTTTTAGTGGTAAATGGTAATTAGCTATCTATAGATACCATTTGCTATATTACGGATTGTAGATGCGTTTTTTGTTGTTATAAAATGTATTAGATGTATTTAAGCTATTGTATTCATGAATACAGTAGCAAAAATAGGCGTGAATCAAGGAAGTCCAGCTAATCAGTTGTTGTATTCGAATGTATTTGACTGTATTTATGGCATGAAACATGGGATTACAGTTGGATAAATTATTATATTCGACTGTATTCACGGCGTGAAATAGGGGATTACACTATTTTTAAACCGAAAGTAAATCAATTAACATAATAGACTCCTAATATAACTCAATAAACTCAATTATAACAAACAAATTTTGTATTTCCAGTTATGAAAAAAATTCTCAACCGAAAAAATACAAATAATACAGCGGGATACATTGAAATATAATGAAAAAAAAGATAGGGAATACAATGAAATACATGGAATACAGCTAGATACATTAAATTACAATGAAAAAAAAAGACAATGAATGCAATAAAATACATGAAAATACAGCGTGATACGTTGAAAATACATTGACACATATTAACAGAAAATCAAGTTGCTCAGCCCAAACTCCATCGTCTTTGTTCAAGAACAAACCTTAATTTCCGACAAATCCGCCGCGGAGCCAAAATCTTGAATCTCATTGTTCCCACATATCAAAATTACAAATTCAACATCAAAATTACAGGAAGAAGAAATTGCTAAGTTTTTTGCCGATGATTTTCCGACGACCCATCGGATCGTAAAACTCATCCTTTCGTTTCCATCTGAAATCTTCTTCATTGCATTTCCTTTTTTATTTTACCACACTACTGATTCTCCTCTGCCCTTCTACTTCTGCTCTTTCATCACTCTTCCCCTCCCTCTTTTATTCCAAGCAAAGCTTTAGTTTTTCCATCTGGGTATTTTTATCCATCTCCAGTGGTATCGTTTGACATTGGAGGTTTTGAAGGAAATATTCGCTTTAATAAGCAAATTTGTTGTTTTTTACCAATCTAGATGTGGGTGAGAGAAATTTTGAGATTGAGCATCGTATTTTTAGGGAATGGGAAAAAGAATGGCATGTATCAAAGTAGAGAGAGAAAGAAAATAGTGTAACTGAATAGCGTATTTAGTGGCTTAGGGATAGAAGGCAACAAAAATTAAATATTTTGCTATAAATATTAAAAGGTATCTATAGAATATGATTATTTTAAATGGTATTTATTTAAAATAAATAAGGTGTTAACTTTTGCTAGGAGATAAAAATTCCTATTATATGGTCTATAAGTGGCCCCGTAATTCAATTTCAAAGACTTGAAATTTCTCCAACTTCAAGTGATTTTTTAGGACCCCACACATGGCTTGACTTACGGCCCTGCATGTCGAACACACGGTCTGTAAGTCAGCCATACCTTTGATCCAATTTTCCAACGTTGCTTCTTTTCAGTTCTTTTGAACTCCAAATGTACACTTTATATAGGTTCATAGATATTGACTTTTTCACGTAATTACACATCAATTACCATAGTTCGAGTTTAACCACAAGCATTTAATGAGTTCAAACCTAGCCCGAATTCGCGGGGTTCTACCCCCAATCACTTCCAACTCAATACCCTCAAAGGTCTGCATTATGTCTCCCTTGAAAATTGTTAGGGTTCTAGTTTTATCTTGATCATACATGCTCTTTTAGTTAGCAAAGAAGTAGGCATTGTTGGCATCCCCTAGCTTCAGCCATTGAATACCTAATTTTTATTTTATAATATTTTCCTCAATTATCATCCACAAACTTACTACGTTCTATTTAAAGATAAACTACCAATAATTATCAATATAGAAAATCTAATTTCCTAATTTACAATTAAGAACAGCGATTGACAACATGAAGCAACTTCTAGCCTTTGTGTATCGTGTTCTACATACTTAATTTCTTTTTCTGCTATATAATTAATAACGGTAGTTGATATTAGGCTAAAAGTACATATGTTTAGTATATTTTTGCCTCATATCTAGAGCGAAGTTATAGTGATTTGCATTGTTATTGGGGTATGTTGAGTGAATTACGTCTCTTACGTGTATAGCAAGTATTTTAATTTGGATGAAAGAGAAATAAAAATAAATGATTCGGCGCAAGTTTGAGTAAAGAAAATAAGAAAAAAGGAAGCTGAGAGTCGAACGTATGCCTTGCTCGCGTCACGAGCAGGCTTGACCTCCACGAGGTTTCAGCAGCAATGCAAAACAGTGAAGTCAAAGCTAGGCGAGCCCTATCGCGAGACCTACATTTGGAAGCATGGAAGTGGACGTTTTCCCAGGCTCGCCTCGCATGAGTCATAGACCTGCGCTACAGGTTTTCCTAGCCAACTTGTGATTGGTTAGAGGCTTAGAGCGGCCTCCAACATGCCTTAGGTCCTATATAAACACCATAAAACGTCCTTATAAAGGGGGAGACGCCACTTTGAAGGTAAGAAACATACAAGGAGCGAAGGTCATTGGAATTCGACTTACGAGTTTTCCTTTTTCCCACTCGTTCTTGTTGGTTTATGAATTCTAGTGTTTTGTCTTTGAATGAAATTATGAATAGGTGAACTTCTTGTATGACTCAAAAGATACTAGAGCCTTTTTGAGTAAATCAACCAAAGATGAAGGGGTAAATCTTAGCTGAGAGTAATAATCTCTTTAAAGATTGATAGAAAAAGAGAAGATAGATCACAAGATTTGTTTCTAATTGCCAATAATAATGTTTTCAGGAAAAAAAAAAGGATCCCCTACCTACAAGGTTATAATCCTCTATTTATACTTGTAGAGAAACTCTTCTAAAACGCACAAAACTAAGAGTAGAGAATCTTTCAAGGAATACTCCTGATGTCCCCTAATAGGAATGCACTGTTGCTAGGGTCGTCCAGTCTTGTCGTGGTCGGTTAATCGTCGTACTCGTTGTCGGTCATGGTCGGTTAAATTTGGACCCAAACAGTTAGTCCCTCCGCTTGCCGGGATCGCATCTGGGTGCATCCTCGATGAGCGGACATCATGCGTTCTGATGGAGAAATTTGAGTCGTGGTGGCGTTACGAAATGGCCAATGGAGAGAGGTTGGTGCATAGTGCAAAATATCGGTAGTATACTTTACCGAGAAATGATGTCATCTTTAGGTGCGTCATCATTGCGCACGTTTTTTAGGCAGGATATGATGGTCTGGCGCTTTGGTTCTTGCGTTGCTTTATGACTTTTCGCTTCGATTTTGGTGCTACCTAGCCTTATAAATAGATGGAGGGTTTGTTTTTTCAAAAGTTTTCGACCATTCTTCTCTTGATATCCTCCTTCATTCTTCCGAGTTTTCTTTCTCACCTTTCTGCTTCTTCTTACATTCTTCACTCGAAGCTTTCTCCTCTTCCTTTCTGTGTTGATATCCCTTCGAACGATATTATGCCAAAGTCTCGTCGTTCTCGTGAGGAAGTTACTGAGAACACCCCATTATCTACAGTGCCTCCTCCTAACGGTGATGAAATAGTGGTACAGGAGGCCGGTGACAGCCTTTCTACAGTGGAGGAGCTATTGCCGAGGCATCCCTTGTCTCGAAGTGACTTCCTTAAAGACCTCCATCCTACTCCGGCCCCCGTATGCTCTGAGACGAAGCAGATTCATATCGATGCTCTTCATGTGAAGTACGACATTCCTGCTCATATGGAGATGGTCCCGGCGAGGACAGACAACGTAGATGTCCATAGACCTGGGTAATGTGCTTTCTATGAGTACCCTTTCATGATTGGTTATACTTTTCCTCTTTTCCCTTTGGCGGAAGAATTCTGTAGGTTTTACTAAGTTTGTTTGGCGCAACTTTCACTGTATACGCTCAAGCTACTTCTGTTACTGACCAAGTATGCAGAATTGGCAGAGTATGACATTTTCGTCCACCATTTTTTGCATTTGTTCACGCCCGGCTTCTCAGAGGTACCATGGTTCACTTGAGGCTCCATGGTACGAAGGGGCTGGTGGTCGGGACTGATGACCGGGCGAGTCGCAAGTTTTGGCATAAGTATTTCTTCGTCAAAACCGAGCATGTGGTTTCTGATGCTGCCAGGTTTCCAGAATGATGGAATGGGGCTCGTAAGTGTTGCCACTCATTTTACTCTCCCTCTCTCTGTATTTATTATAAAGTGTGTTTGCTTCCCGTTTGCAGCTATAGGACGTCTGCCTCGCCCTTTTGCGGATATCAGGGATTGGGTGGCCCGTCTATTGCCTCATGCAGTAGAGACTCAGGATTGGCCCGCCTTCGTGAAGTGATACGGCCCTAAAGTCCCCTCTGGTAAATGTTTCATTTACTACTTCATTGGCCATACGACCTTATTTACTGATATGATTCTTTATGATGAAAGGTCGAGGAGCTTCTAGGCGAAGGGTGCCAGTCCCTGCATTTCAACAAGTCATTGCCATTGCAGACACCTAGTTTGTCTTGAGTGAGTATGTTTGAGGAGGTCTCCCTCAACCTATTCAATTAGAACGTCTGTCTCGAGCCTTGGTCGTGAAAGAGGAGGCTTTTTCGGTACCGGCCTCGCATCCTTTGGACTAATCTTCTAATGGGGACGAGCCGTTATCAAGAAAAAGAAGGAGGTTTCTTTGGTACAGGCCTCATATCCTTTGGACGAATCTTCTAACGGGGACGAGCCGTTATCCAAAAAAAGAAGGAGGCTGGAGCTTGGGAAGGATGTGGTCGTGGACGATGATAAAAGCAAGGCGTCACCAACGGCCCCGGTGCCCGTATTTATGGTCGATGCCATTTTATCGGGGAGACTCCCCAAGTAGAAGGGGTCTACCCCGGAGCTGGCTCAGTGTGCTCTACCGAAGGTGATGCATCGTCCAATGTTAGAGGACGTCATGTTGAGGGTGACGACTTGGGTTCAGATGTCAATCTAGAGAATATCAATGAATTCGTGGGTCACCATACCCATGTAGAGGTTACAATGGATGGGTATGATCGTCATATAGTCATCTTGGGGGACTTCAACCTGCTGCTGAATAGCGAGCGAGTGGCGTCTGCCCTAGTCCTCTATGTACCGCTCTTGAAATCGAGATGCTTAGGGCGATGAGTGACGTAGAGTTGTCTCAGAATGTTGCCGGCATGGCCCTGTAGGTAGATGCCTTTTCTTCCCTTTTTTTATTGGGTTTGTGTGGTGATTGTCGTTCTTCATTTTGTTTCTAACTTCTTCCTCCCCTTTTTCTTTTTTGCCAGACCCTCATCATGGAGTTTGAGCGGGAGCGTCAGGATAGGAGACGAACGGGTCTTTATGAGAAGATGCCATCCAAATATCATCAGTATCGTGCTAAGCACTGGGTGATGGCCGACTTTATCATCAAGACCCTGAGTTTTAGGTGTTTCGCGAGGGGCTTAAACAATAGGAGGACCAATTGGAGCGCAAGTTTGAAGGGTTGAGGGAGATGGATGAGGAGATCGTGAAGGTTGTTTTCCGCAATAGTGAGTTGGAGGCCTCTCTTAAGGCAAAGGAGGATGATCTCGAGTTGAGAAAGAGGGTGGTGGCTCAGAATGCCGATTTGCAGGCAAAGGTGGCCGACTTAACTGTTGAGTTGAGTGCTAAGGAAGTGGAGATTGAAGGGCTTAAGGGTGAGCTAGATGTTAGTGCTGATAAGATGGCAACCACTATTTCTGAATCGGTGTCTTTGGAAGACACCCTCCGTATTTCTAGGTCGGAGTTGACTGGGGAGAGGGAGGCCTCTATCCTTAAAGTTGCGAGGCTCGAAGGGCGTGTTAAAGCGTTGGAGGCAGAGTTATCTGCACTGAATGGGCAGGTGTCCTCATTGAGGGCAGGGGATGCAACTCGACGTTCTCATCCTTCTACGTCTCGTGCCTCAGCCGATCCGGCCATGCCTCATCGTTTATATGAGTTGTGGGTCCATGTTAAGGCTCGACTAGATGTGTACGAGGGAAGGGTGACTGAGGCGGAGCTTCAGGCCGTGCATACCGCATCTCGTGAGGCTTGCGGGTACGACATTCTTACACTTGATGGGGGCGACATTAATTCTGATAATGCGAATCATCTTGCTTCCGAATGGTGGTACCAAGATGTTTACCCCACCGAGGATGATGTGTAGTCTTTGTTTGACTTGCTTTTGTTTTGGGATTTTTGTAGAGGGCGTACTTGAGCCTGTTTGTGAATATTGTAAATAACATTTTGATGCGATGTAAAATATATTTTGTCGATATGCTCTTCTTTGCAATGTTTATGATATTGGGGTTACTTGTGGATGGCCCAGGCCATTGGGACGTTGCTTCGAGATGTCGTCGAAGTATGATCGTGTTGTAATTCGGACGACTTCGAACTCGTGTTTTTGTCGAATTGCCTTGGCCATTGGGATGTTGCTTCGAACTATCGTCGAATTAGGATCACGTCATAATTCGGACGAGGTCGAACTCTTGTTTTTGTCGAATGGCCTTGGCCATTGGGATGTTGCGTCGACTGTCATCGAAGTAGGATCCCGTCGTAATTTGGATGAGGCTGAACTCGTGTTTCTGTTCATTGGCCTTGGCCATTGGGATTTTTCTTCGAATTGTTGTCGAAGTAGGATCCCGTCACAATTCGGACGAGGTCGAACTCATGTTTTTGTCGAATGGCCTTGGCCATTGGGATGTTGCTTTGAACTGTCGTCGAAGTAGGATCTTGTCATAATTCGGACGAAATCGAACTCGTGTTTTTGTCGAATGGCATTGGCCATTGGGATGTTTCTTCGAACTGTCATCGAAGTAGGATCTCATCATAATTCGGACGAGGTCGAACTCGTGTTTCTGTCGAATGGCCTTGGCCATTGGGATGTTTCTTCGAACTGTCGTCGAAGTAGGATCTCGTCGTAATTCGAATAAGGTCGAACTCGTATTTTTGTCGAATGGCCTTGGCCATTGGTTGGAGATTTGATCGTGGTCATGTAGGAATACATGTTGATTTTGTTCATGCAATGGATGTTTGATTGTATACTTGTAAGGATCACATGACGACTAATGGGGATTTGATTTTGTACATACAATGGAGATTTTGATTTCGTATATATAATGGAGATTTGATCTCGTACACACAATGGAGATTTTATTATGTGCATACAATGGAGACGATTATTTATATCCAGTCCCTTCATTATTTCGTCTCGGAGACCATGTCTACGGGTCAGGGTAATGAACAGAACTCCGACCCTCGAGGCGTCTCTCTTGTCACCTTGTTAAAAACCTCTCCAGGAAAGCCCGATTGGGACAAAACCCGGGTGAGGGAAAAAAGAGTACGATTTAGGTGATGCCTTCTTTCAGAAGTGGAAATGCTTGAGGTGAGCAACATTCCAGTTGTTTTGGACTAGTTTTCCTTCCATTGTTTCTAACTGGAATGCTCCTTTGATTGCTGTGGTTGTGATTTTGTACGGTCCATCCCAATTTGTTCCTAGTTTTCCTTCATTAGGGTCTTTCGCTGCTTGTGTTTTAGCCTTGAGGATGTAATCTTTGACTTTGAGTGGTCGCAACTTGGTCCTCTTGTTGTAGTACATTTCCACTTGATGCTTCTGGGCTACCAGTCTTATGTGGGCCATGTCTCTCCATTCTTTGACTTCGTCTAGATCTTGTAGCCTATTTTTGTCGTTACTAGTTCCACTCTCGTTGGAGTATCTCAAACTAGGTTCTCCGACTTCGACAGGTATAATTGTGCCAGTCCTGTAGACCAGCGAATATGGCATCTCACTCGTGCTGGTTTTTGGCGTAGTGTGGTATGACCATAGTACTTCCGGTAGTAGTTCAGGACATAGTCCTTTAGCATCCTCGAGCTTTTTTTTCAATATATTCAGTATTACTTTATTGGAGGATTCAGCTTGACCATTGGCGGCGGGGTGATAGGCGTGGAGAGTATTTGCTTGATGTGCCATTTCTCGAAGAATTCAGTCATTCTCTTTCCGACGAACTGAGGCCCGTTGTCGCAGCTGATTTCTTTGGGGATGCCAAAATGGCATATTATGTTTTTCCATATGAATGTGATGACCTCCTGCTCGCATATCTGAGTGTATGCACCTGCTTCCACCCATTTAGAAAAGTAGTCAGTTAAAACCAAAAGGAAACGTACATTACCTCGTCCTCCTGGGAGGGGGCCGACTATATCCATTCCCCACTTTATGAACGGCCATGGAAACGTGACGGAGTGAAGGATCTCTCCTGCTTGATGTATAATAGGGTCATACTTTTGACACTGTTCACATCTCCTGACATAGTTTGCGGCTTCTTTTTTTATGGTAAGCCAGTAGTACCCGGCGCAGATGAGGCATCGGACGAGGGCATGGTTCCATGTGTGGGCGACGCAATGCCCTTTGTATACTTCTTCTAGTACTCGTCTCATTTGATTTGGCCCAAGACATTTTGCTAAGGATCTGTCGAATGTTCTTTTGTGGAGATCACTGTTTACTAGGCTGTATCGGGGGTCCTATACCAGAGTTTTTTGGCTTCTTTTTATCTTACGAGAGCATTACATCCTATAAATATGCTACGAGGCAATTATGCCAGTCCCAAGTTAAGTTTATAGAATGTACCTTAACATGGTCAATTATGGAATGGAGTAGAGTGACTACGTTTTTTTTGTTGATATTTTTGGTGGCCGCAGCTAGTTTGGCGAGGTCTTCTGCTTCAATATTCTGTCCCCTGGGTATTTGGTCGAGGCAGCATTCATCGAATTCTAGTAGTAGTTTGTGAATTTCCAACTGGTACTTTTGTAATCTCTGTTCTTTGATTTGGAAAGTCTCGGTGACTTGGTTTACCACGAGTTGAGAGTCGTAATTTAGAACGAGTCGTTGAGCGCCATATTTGAGGGCTAACTTCAAACCTGCAATCACAGCTTCATACTCGGCCTCGTTGTTAGTCATCTCGGGGCATCGTATGGACTAGTGAATTACTTCGCCTGTAGGGACTTCGAGGATGAGTCCCAGTCCCGATCCTGAGGCATTAGAGGCACCATTGGTGTAGAGGACCTAGAGGTAGGTATGTGAGAAAGTGTGGAGTGCTTCCCGTTCTACCTCAAGAAATATTTTCGTGCTGAAGTCAGCGATGAAATTGGCGAGCACCTTCGACTTAATGGAAGTTAGTGGTTGGCACATTATGTCGTGCTTGCTTAGTTCTATGGCCCACTTGTCTAGTCTACCTGATAGTTCGGGTTTGTGTAGGATACCTCTTAGGGGAAAGGTTGTCACCACTTTTATGGGGTGACATTGAAAGTACGATCTAAGCTTCCGTGAAGCTACGACCAATGTCAGAGATAGGTTTTCAAGGTGAGGGTACCTTATTTCGGCATTGATTAAGGTTTTGCTTATATAGTAAATTAGAGACTGCATACCTTTATTTTCACGGACCAAGACTGCACTTACCGCAACTTCAGAAACTGCCAGATACACAAGTAGACATTCACTCGGGTCCGCTTTGACGAGTAAGGGTGGCGAGGATATGTACGTTTTAAGTTTTCTCAAGGCATCGATGCATTTTTCATTCCATTGCAGCCCGTGATCCTTCCTTAGCACATTGAAGAATTTGTGGCATCTATCTGAGGATCGTGAAATGAATCTTGATAGGGCGACTATTCGCTCTGTTAATTTCTGCACCTGTTTTTTGCTGGTCAATATCTCCGGTATTGCATCGATGTCCCTGATTTGATCCGGGTTGACCGCGATTCCCCTTTGTGACACTAGGAAACCAAGGAACTTTCCTGAAGTTACGCCAAAGACACATTTTTCGGGATTCAGTTTCATCCCGTACTACTCTAATATCTCGAAGGCTTCCTTCAGATGACCAATGTCATCTTCTTTCTTTGTCGACTTCAGTAGTATATCATCGATGTAAACCTCTATCGTCTTACCGAGTTGTTCTTTGAACATCTTGGTGACTAACCTTTGATACATGGTCCATGCATTCTTGAGCCTGAATGGCATCACCTTATAGTAGTACGTCCTTTCATGGGTGATGAAAGTGGTCTTTTCTTGATCTTCCTCAGCCATTAAAATTTGGTTATAGCTGGAATAGGCGTCTAAGAAGATTAGCAGTTTGCGCCCCGTTGTTGCATCGATAAGTTGGTCAATGTGAGGTAACGGAAAGGAGTCCTTAGGGATTGCTTTATTTAGATCGGTGAAGTCAACACACATTCGCCATTTCTCGTTCTTCTTTTTGACCATGACCACATTGGCGACCCATTGGGGGTATTTTAATTCTCTAATGGAGTCGTTGGTGAGTAATTTATCAACCTCCTCGCTGACCGCCTCATTTATTGCGGCATTGAATTTTCTCCTTATTTTTCATAATAACAGATAAATTGGATTAACATTTAGCCTCTGTGTGGCAATATCCCTTGGGATTCCTGACATATCTGAGTGGGAGAAAGCAAACAAATCGGAGATATTAGTTAAAAACTCACGATACTTACCTGGCTCTGAGAGGTTGTGTCCAATATAAGACTTTTTGTGCTATCGGTGTTATCCAATTATACGGGATTGAGATCTTCTATGGTTGCCTTGCAAGCCTCTACAATGTATGGGTCATTGATGGCCTCTACTTGTATGTCGGGTTTGGTTCCCGACATGGTTGATTGTTATGCTTCCGTATTTACCACCTTTAGTTGTTTGGTATGTGTGCAATCTTGGGCGATCCGGTAGAATTCTTGGGTGGTACGTGGCTCGCCTCGTATGTTGAATATCCCCCATGGGGTGGGAAATTTGATTACTTGATAGAAGCTTGAAGGGACGGCTCGCATGGCATGTATCCATGGTCGTCTTATGATGGCATTATAAGTCGTTTCCTGATTCACGACGTGGAATGTTGTTTCTAGGGTGACCCCTTCTGCTAGGACAGGTAGCACTATTTCTCCAGATGTCCGCTCTATTACATTATTAAAACTCGTTATTGTTATGCAATGCGGTATTATTTTCTCCTCGAGTCTCATCTGCATGAGAACTCGCGGGTGAATAATACACGTGCCGCTTCCCTCATCCACCATTATTCTTTTTACATCGGTATCCATGATGTATAACATTATAACTGAAGCATTATAGTGAGGGAAAGACACTATCGGCATCAACTTATCGAAGATGATACTGCCTTCGAGGTCGTCATACCGTTCGTGTGCAACTGTCCGTTTGTGGTGGTGAATTTTACATGGTTGATCACCGCATCATCGTCGTCGCCAATGATCATTTGGATGGTACGAGCTGGTGATGGTTGTTTTGGAGGCCCTTAAGGTTTATCGCGCCCTCGAACGAAGTTGGCTCGTCCTTTATTGCTTAGCAGTTCTTTCAGATACCCCTGGTTTAACATCCTCACTACTTCTTGTCTTAGACCTATGCAATCTTCGATCTTGTAACCTCTCTCCTGGTGGAATTGACACAGGATGTTCGACCTTCTGGTACTTGGATCCGATTTCATCTTCTGCGGCCACTGCACCTTCATGCCCAATTTTTCCAGTGCGTACACTATCTCTAAAAGGGAAACACAAAATTTATGAGCAGATAGTAGTGGAGGCATACCTCTTTCGTTGCGGAGGGGTGCAGTGTGTCGGGGCGCGACATCCATATATCGTGGAAGGGGTGGATTGGATGTTCGGACATAGGGTTGATGCCTTTCTCGATTGAAACGTGGTAATTGATCCCTTCACCCGTTGTTACGTCGATCTCTCCTAGACTCGGTCTGGACTGATGTTAATCGCTGAAGTGGGCCGTTCAGGTCATCCTCGCCTGCCCTCACTTCGTCGCAATAGCCGTTGTGGATCTCTTCCCACATATTAGGGGGTACTTAATGAGTCTACTTAGGATTTTTTTTGTTGCCTTTGATCCGCTCCTGTTTAACCTATTTTGAAAGGCTGCTACTGCTATCCCTTCTGATACATTCGGCGAGCTCATCCTCACTCTGTTGAATCGGTCTAGGAAATCTCGAAGTCTCTCGTTTGTCGTTTTCCTGACGGCGAAGATATTGTTAACCCTAGCCTCGGCCTTCTTCGCTCCCACGTAAGCTGTAGCAAATTTATCTACCATCTCCTCGAACGTCGATATCGATCGTGCTGGTAATTAGGAATACCATATCAATGCTCCCCCCCATCAGAGTTTTGCCGAACTTTTTCAGCCGCACAGACGGTACCTGTTCTTTTGATAGATCATTGCCTTTTACAGCGGTAACGTAATGGATTAAGTGATCCTTCGGGTCCGTGGTGCCATCATATATTTTCAAATATGGCGGCATTTTGAAGGTCTTTTGAATAGGATAGGGAGCTTCCCTTTCGCTATATGGTTGTTCGATGAATCGGCCCACGTCGCATTTTCGTAGCAGCTTCGTAGTGCCTGGTATTTTATCGACCCTTTCCTGATGTTCCTTCATCTGATCACGAAGTGTTTTGTTCTCATTTTCCATCTCCTCCATTTTCTTTAAGATGGCCATCAGTGCATCGTCACCTAGGGGTGTGCGTTCGAATCGGTTTATCAATAAATCGAATCGATTATTTATTATCGAAATCAAAAAAATCGAAACCTTATTGAAACGATAACGATGAGCATATGTACAAATCGATAATCAATAAGTAATTATCGATAATGGTCAAAATCGAATGCACACCTCTAAATTGTAGACACTTGTAAAATGAGTAATTACCTATTTGTGTAGATTAATATAACATACATAATGTGTATATATATATATTCCTCTACTATTTTGAAAGCGGCTATACAATATCATTTTCCCTAATCCATACCCTTTCCTTTACCCTAAGTCCCTTACCCTATTATTTTCTCTATCACATTTAAGGAATGATCATATTTAAAGATCAAGGGAATGAAGTTCAAATTAATGGAAAACAGAATTAGCCGTGATGATATATTTTGTTTTATTTTTTTTGTACCGTTGGAGTGTTAGTGGCATACATTTGATCCCTTACTTTATTTTTGTTGCATGTGCTTGTTGACACAATTTTTATGTTATAAATGGTGTTCGTCTTATTTTAGCTTCTTTTTGTCTATATTAGTTAGGCGCGTTTATAGCATAATACTTTCCATGGAATCCCGTAAATTTTCTTATTGGTGTAATCGATAATCGAATCGATAAGCCCCCAAAATCGATAAATCAAAATCGAAAAAATCAAACCTTATTGAAACGATAACGATAAGCATATGTGTAAATCAATAATCGATTAGTAATTATCGATAAGGATCAAAATCGAATCGATAAATCGAATGCACACTCCTATTGTCACCTACATCAGTAACAGTGCGAGTGTTACTTGTTCGTGCAGCGCTTGGCTCATCGGCAGCAGCTATGATTTCTATGGATGGCGCGTCTTCGACATCTCCCTGAATGGGTTTCTCAAGCATGTTGCTCAAGGTACTTGTCAGCCATTCTTCTAGTAGCTTTTTATCAGTCGGCGTCATTTCTTCAGCCACGGATGTTGAGGTTCCCCTCTCGCGCAAGTTCGTTAGATCTCCGTGCGGGGGAGGCAAGATCTCACCCTCCGGTGTGACACTTGGTGTTGCATTCTCACGGTCTTCCCTGCTGGCTTTGTTGAGGGAGTTCTGGAGGTTGTTCGTGAAATCCACTACTACCTTTAGCCTCGCTTCTCCCTTTCCCGCCATTGCTGGTTTTTACGACATTGAACAAAAGTGATTATTACTTTCAAGAATCTAGATGAAAACTACGAATTCAGCTATAGAAATCCCCACAGATGGTTCCAAATTGTTTGACTCAAAAGATACTAGAGCCTTATTGAGTAAATCAATCAAAGATGAAGGGGTAATCTTAGTTGAGAGTAATAATCTCTTTAAAGATTGATAAAAAATGAGAAGATAGATCACAAGATTTGTTTCTAATTGCCAATAATAATATTTTCAGAAAAAAAGAAAAAAGGATCGCCCTCCTACAATGATATAGTCCTCTATTTATACTTATAGAGGAACTCTTCTAAAATGCACAAAACTAAGAGCAGAGAATCTTTCAAGGAATATTCCTGATATCCCGTAATAGGTATGCACTGTTGCTAGGGTCGTACAGTCTTGTTATCGGTAGTAGTCGGTCAATCGTCGTACTCGTTGTCGGTCGTGGTCGGTCAAATTTGGACCAATACACTTCTCATCTAAGTTTCTGATGGGATCAATTGTTGGCTGAATTATTGGCAGTGTTTATTTATAATTGAGTTATTTTTATAATCTATTTGTTTAACTATATTTTGCATGTGGTTAATTGAATGTCCATTGATTAAGTATAACATTCTATCTTTGTATTGCTTGAGAGAGATTGTAGGATTAAGTTACTATTAAACAACATCATTTCTAAGTAGTTAAGAGATTAATTGTTTGGATTTAAAAGTGGATTAGAGATAATGAAGCTTTAACGTGATCTTTGAGAGTTATTCGAATTGCTAGCTAGAGTTAGTTCGAGAGAATAATTCTAGAAAATTACTACTTTTGATCTGAAAGATAATTGTGGTAACATGAAAACTTACAATCGGTGGAGAACAACTCAATGAGATTATAATGAACACGTTAGGCATATAATTGAGGTTACAATCCTAGGCTTTTTACTGTTGAATATTATTTTACTCCCTGCAGTCGATAGTTTTACTTGTTTTTAATAGTTGTTAGTTACTTAGTTTAAAATAAGGGAATTTTTCATAAAGCACCATCTTTTTTGTCTAATTAGCCATTTATAGATATCCTTTGCTATATTGCGTGTTATAGATACCTTTTATGTTTTTATACAATGTATTTCATGTATTTAAGTTGTTGTATTCATTAATACAACCAAAAACATAGGCGTAAAATCTGGAATTCCAGCTAAGTTTGACATGTATTTAGTTGTATTCAAGCGGCATTAATATTAAATATAGTAACGTATCTGTGCTAAAAATGGAAGGAAATAAAATCACAAGATATTCTCCTAATTTAACTCAACGAACTAAAACGATCCCTCATTAATCTGTATTTGAAAGATACATAATAAAGATTATAGCTGAATAAAGAGAAATACATATGAATAATACAGTTGAATACAACAAAATACACCTTAATTCATCTGAATAAAACACTTGAATACAACAAAAATACAACTGAATACAGCTGAATAAACTCTTGAATGCAACAAAATACAACTAACTTCTGCTGAATAAAATAGTTGAATATAACTAACTACAACTGAATACAGTTGTATAAAACACTTGAATACAACTAACTACTGCTGAATAAAATAGTTAAATACAACTGATTAAACCTAAATACAAGTGAATACAGCTGAAGAATACATTCGAATACACTTCTAGCTAGGGTTTCTCTCTCTGCTTCTTCTTCTCTTCTCTCTTCCCCATTTCTAGCTTTTCTGGATCTTGTAACCCACCCGCCAATCTCTCCAAAACTCATAAACATTTTCTATAATCTTTTGATCCCTGTGTTTCATCAACACATTTCATCCAAATTTACTCTTTTATACCCGTTTTGTTCTATTGATACATGAACACTCCTCCAATTGGGTCGCCGGACCTCCTAATTGCCTCCGACGGCCCAGGAGGTTTCTCCACCGTGGATGCAATCTGTGAAGTATGCGAGTGTGGTTGCTCATATTCCCGCTCAGACAATGGCTGATGATAACATTGGTGACGCGGAGCAGAAAATTGAGAATTTGGGTGGGAGAAGAGTTAAGAAACTAGGATTTGTGGGAGAAGAGAGTCTGGTTGTATGCAAACAGAGAGAAATTGTATTGGGGTTTGCAGATACGCGGTAATTATGTGAGAGAAAATACAAAAAGGGAGAGAGAGAAATAATATTTAGCATATATGGTGCCTTAATTGTAGGATGTAACTATATTTAAATTTTTTGCTATAAAGGATAAAAGGTATTTATATAATGTAATATTTTAAAATGGTATTTATTTAAAATAAATAAGGTACTAAGGTTAGGGGTGTGCATTTGATTCATCGATTTGATTTTGACCCTTATCGATAATTACTTATCGATTATCGATTTGCACATATGCTTATCGTTATCGTTTCAATAAGTTTTCAATTTTTTCGATTTCGATTTATTGATTTTGGGGGCTTATCGATTCGCTTATCGATTACACCAATAAGAAAATTTATGGGATTCCGCGGAAAGTATATCGCTATAAACGCGCCTAACTAATATTGACAAAAAGAAGCTAAAATAAGACGAACACCATTTATAACATAAAAAGTGTGTCAACAAGCACATGCAACAAAACTAAAGTAAGGGATCAAATGTATGTCATCAACACTCCAACGGTATAAAAAAACCAAACAAAATACATCATCACGGCTAATTCTATTTTTCATTAATTTGAACTTCATTCTCTTGATCTTTAAATATGATCACTTCCTTAAATGTGATAGAGGAAATAATAGGGTAATGGACTTAGGGTAACGGAAAGGGTATAGATTAGGGAAAATGATATTGTATAGCCGCTTTCAAAATAGTAGCGGAATATATATACATTCTGTATGTTATATTAATCTACACAAATAGGTAATTACTCATTTTACAAGTGTCTACAGTAGGGGTGTGCATTCGATTTATCGATTCGATTTTGACCCTTATCGATAATTACTTATCGATTATCGATTTGTACATATGCTTATCGTTATCGTTTCAATAAGGTTTCGATTTTTTCGATTTTTTTGATTTCGATTTCGATAATAAATAATCGATTCGATTTATCAATAAACCGATTCGAATGCACACCCCTAACTAAGGTTTTCTATAGGGTGTAAAAATTCCTTAAAACAATCACATTTTTTTAACTCGAAAAATGGTTAAACTTATTTTCTTAGTAATATAAAATAGTTATAGTTGAATGATAGTTTTATGTGAAATTTGACTAAGGACTATTTAGCTGGATATGGTTATGTCAACCGCTTAGTCTCTTTTATTAGAGTCTTGTTGGGCGTGATCAAATGGTAATGGGTGAGGAGATCAGTATATATTCGGTATAGGCAGAGACGGAGTTAGGATTTGAAGGTTATAAATTAGATTTTTTAATCATTTTAAGTTACTGGGTTTTAAATTAATAATTAGTACGTATTTAATAAATTTCATAATATAATACAAAGTTTGGACCAAAATTTACTGGTAAAAATAGCACGGTATAGCCAGTTTTCGGACTGGTCAAAAATAGCCAGCGTTTACCAAATCAATAAAAAATGGCCACCGTTTTGCTGCAATAGAGACCGGTCCAGCATAATATACTAGAGTTCGGTGCACTTATGTATGAACTCCAGCATATTATGCTGGACCGGTATACTTTGCTTGGTCCAGTATAATATACTGGAGACTGGAGCACTGGTACTCCAAACTCCAGTATATTATACTGGACCATTATATTTGCTGGAACTTCAGTATATTATGCTGGAGTTCTAGTGTATTTATGCTGGAACTCCATCATATTATGCTAGAGTTCCAGCATACTATCATGGAACGTCAGTATAATATGCTGGAGTTCAAGTATACTTATGCTGGAACTCCAGCATAATATACTGGAGTATTTTTCGGATTTTGCACAGTGTTTTCGCTCAGATTTATCTTTACACAAAAAGTGGCTAAATTTCGATTACTTTTGAAATTGAGTTATTTTTGAACGATCAATTGTAAATCTGACTATTTTTAAAATTTTCCCTATATTGCAGTTTGACGGGGAAAGTGGGAGTGATTAGCTTAGAGGTCCGTCTCAATTACTCGACACGAAATTTAAGAAAGCAAAGTAAACTTTTAAGATTTATGGTCTAAAATAAGTTATAGATTGGGTGATTATTAAAAATAGCCAGATTTACAACTGGTCGTTCAAAAATAGCCCAATTTTAAAAGTAATCAAAATTTAGCCACTTTTTATGTAAAGATAAATCTGAGCGAAAACATTGTTCAAAACCCGGAAAATACTCCAGCATATTATGCTGGAGTTCCAGCATAAGTATACTTGAACTCCAGCATATTATACTGGAGTTCCAGGATAGTATGCTGGAACTCCAGCATAATATGATGGAGTTCCAGTATAAATACACTAGAACTCCAGCATAATATACTGAAGTTCCAGCAAGTATATTGGTCCAGTATAATATACTGGAATTTGGAGCACCAGTGCTCCATTCTCCAGTATATTATACTGGAGCCAGCAAAGTATACCGGTCCAACATAATATGCTGGAGTTCATACACAAGTGCACCGAACTCCAGTATATTAGGCCGGACCGGTCTTTATTGCAGCAAAGCGGTGGCTATTTTTCATTTACTTGATAAACGCTAGCTATTTTTGATTGACCAATCCGAAAACCGGCTCTATGATGCTATTTTTACGCAATATATCACTTTCCATATTCTTGCCTTATCTTAATTTTTAGCCAAAAGTGATATATTCCCTCTAAAGTACAAATCAGATTCTAATGTACAAATGTCAATGCATCCGCTTCTCAATGTGAACTCTGAGATCGACTTTTTAAACATTTATGAAATGAGATTAACATATTTAAATTTACATTATAAACAACTTTGTATAATTATAATATGAGAAGTCTTTTTGATAATCATATTCAGAGAAGAACAATTCGTATAAAACTAGCAAGTATTTAGGACAAATTTGAGTGTGCTTTTTATACACTGGATGAAATTACTGCACTTAAGCAAATTACATGGTCCACAGCCAGTTCTAGGTTATATTTGTCATTCAGGACTAGATAAAAGTTTTACTCAATCCTCAGAATCTGAGTAATAAAGATTGACATTTGTGTTTTCATGATATGTCCATTATCATCCTTCAATGCTTCTTCTGTCTTTTAGTCCACTAGAACAAGTGAACGCCAAGTTCACGTACTTTACAGAACTGAAAAATGGAAGCAGAACTTCTCTCAAGTACATGACTGCTAACAAATCAAAGAAAATTGTAAGACTAAAAACGACGATAGGGTGGCTGAAGGAGGAAGTGGATATATGTGCTATCTTGTTGGCTGGTTAGTTGTTGCTGCCTACAAATCAGAACAAGAGTAGAAAGCACCAGACTTGCTATATTACTACTAAAATCCACATACATATCCATCAATTTACAGCAGAAAAATAACAATAAACAAATTCACTAAGCATCTTCAAAATGGTCAGACTAATTATACTTTCTTTTTCCATGTAACCGGATACATATAAAAGAAAATACGTGTAGCAGCAGTGAGGCCCCCAATAAAGTTTTTCATTGATAAGGGACTTGCGTGTCATGGTGTATGAACCCTTTTGTCTCCATATGATGTCCGCAATTCACACAGACGGGAAATACTTGTTGAGATTGAAGGGAAGGGAATAGAATTCCTCACTTCTTGTGTCGCTCTTGAAGGACTTGAACTTGTTCCACCAGGGCTTGCCTCTGTCTTTCTTTATCGCATTATCCTTTTTGTGCATTGTGTTGTCCAGGAAATAAGCCAAAATACCAGCAACAAAAGCTTCCGATGAGAAAGGTACATTGACCATGTCGTTGAACTGAACAATAACAAAGCACAAGCAACTTTTTTCAGAAAACCTCTCAACACATGAGCAAAATATGCAAGTCAAAACTCAAAATATTAAAAAGTATTAAGGAGCTAATGCCAATTTGCCATACCCATCGTCCATGTGTGTGAACAGGTCCATAACCAGCAATCACAGTGTACTCATTGAAGTACTGTGGTACTGACAAACCCAGAAAGATAGAGAAACCCAATATAAACTTGTTACGGAAACTATTAAGATTGCAAAACTGAAGGAAGCTTAAGCCTCCGACCCCTGCAAGAAAGAGAAGAAAGAAATCACTAACTTGACATAACATGAACCAGATATTGGTAGTGATCCAGGCAGATGTTTCCCTTGCATATTTACATACCTACATAAGCGAAGAAAAGGCAATACAAAGCGCCTACAATGGGTGCTGGAATTGAAGCAAAGACAGCTCCAAATTTCCCTGATGATAATCAATGCGCAGTTAAAAAAGCAACATGCAAAAGAGGAGGGGGGGGATCATATATCAGCCAAAAAAACAAGTCTATTCAACAAAATGCTTAAGCACGAGGTTTACCGAGAATTGAAAAGAAAATCATAAACCCAGCAGATATCTGAACAACTCTTCGGCTGCCAACACGTGTTAGTGCTAAAAGACCAGCATTTTCACTGCATATGTACGAAGGAAAAGTCAATTCATCTGTGATGACTAATTTCTTCATCTTAGTGTGCTGAAGAAGATTTTGCCTGGACTTACACAGATACAGAAGATCCATTCCCTGTGCCAAACAACCCTGACAGTAAAATGCCAATTCCCTGAGACATACAAAAGGTTTCGAAATTAACTACCGCAAGAAGGGTCGTCATATGATGAAATATAGGGAACAGGTGATCCAGATCCAGTTGATCCGCACCCCTCCATCCCTCTAGCCCCTTGATTTTATTTTCGACTAAATAACTCAGGCTTGCATAAGTTTCAAACCATTCCCAAACTCATTCTGCAAGATAAAAGAATCCTCCCCACGTAAAAGGAAGACAGCGAATGAACGTGAAGAGGAACATAAATCTACTAGAAAACACAAGAGGAAGCAAGGACTGGCAAATATCAAGTTTCACGACAAGGGTGTCACTCGTCAGATGGTTATGCAGGGATTTGGGGGTATCTTAATTGCTTGAGCTACATGACGTCTGATAGCTGCTCTATAATGGCATACCAAAGTGGATCCAGTGAGAAAAATCAGTAACCAACTTGACTCAGATTGGCATTAAACTCAGATTCTCAGAATATTTAGCTTCATATAGCTGAACCAGACTTTGACAATGTGGGTTTAAATTGATTGGAAACATTTTAATCTTGCAATGTATAGAGTGTCATCGGACAGAATTTGGGTACTAGCTGAAGAAAGAGTCAAAATTCTCATGGTGATTTTTTCTGGTGGAAAAGGTAGTGGAACAATGTTTTAACTGCATATTCCCAATTTAGTCATGATCCTCCATATAAACCTTCCAAACCGTCTTATGCATTTGAATGTAAGTTCTAGTTCAATGAAATCATCAAATTATTTACGTTTTCCTTTTTTCTCATTTTCTTAGAATACAGTGGGATTGGGAAGGGCAGGTTTTAGGGGGATAGCACCGGTTTACCTGCCAGCCTACGCCACGGCTGAGTATCGATGGTGGCATGGGAGTGGCACTTGCATATCTTGCAACTGCAATAAAAGCACCAGTGGACTGAAAATACCAGAAAGCACAAGCAAGAAAGAAATTAGCTTCAGGCCTATAACTTACCAACCATAAAAACATCCTTGCTCGCTGACAAGGAAAATTTTGCAATGAAATTAAAGAACTGATAAAGAAGTTTAAGGGAAAGGCAGAACAGCGCAGGGAGAATAAGAAAGCAAGAGACAGGAGTAAGCTGAGAAGCAACTCATATGCATCTAATCCGACAACCTCAACGTCATTCTATCCATTGTGCCCTAATGGAAGCAAAGAGCACATTATAACAAAGCCAAAGCAATAACAAAAGGAGCAACGTAGACCTAAAATATTTGCAAATATGCCAGTATAAGACAGGTAAGAGAGGGTAGCTCGGGCAGAAAGCATCCTTCAAATTCACCTTGAGGTTGGGGAATTTGAGTCAACAAGAGAGCAAAGTGCAAAAGTACCACTATTGACTCTTGTGGAGAGGGCAGGGCTGGGGTAAAAGATATAAATTACCATATCGATAAGATAGTTATTAACAATATTCAATGTGTATCAAAGCTCTGAAGCAGTGACAAACCTCTACAAGTGCAACAAATGTAGCCATCATCATCGCAAATGCTTCACCAGCATCAAATGAAGGTGCTCCCCACTGAAAAGGGTATGGAACTCTAATCCTGCAGATACACAGAAGCAAAAGATGAAGAGAAAATTATTTTTCGTGAAAGAATTTAAATTTGGAGACAGTTGCTAGAATAATAGTGTTTTGGACTAGATGTTTATTAAAAAGAAAAAGTAAGTTGGAAATCATTAAATAGTCCAAACTCAACTGAACCCCTAACAATTACTTCCGGCACATTATGAAAATATTACAACAATTCAATAAAGTCACATGTATTAGATCAATGAGTTAGTGCTATAGCAAGATTAAAAAGAAAGTGAAAGAAAAAAAATAGTAAAAAATATAGCAGTTTTACAACAAACAAAAAATTATTTTACAATGAGAAAATGAAATAGCATAAGATATATGGAATTATTTAAAACGTACAGCAAGAGAAAAGAAAGAGAAAATAGTTCTCCTTCTAGCCCAACTCAAAAATCTTTGATACAAGTTCATCTCTTTACAAGCTTCACAAATCACATTCATTATCAACTTTTAAATTTGATGTGATAAAAATATTTCAACAATTGCTTTAATTTTTTGTTCCAATATTAATAATTAAATATGTAAGTCAACTTAACATCTAAAACTTCTAGCCCAATCAAATATAGTTAAATGAAACAAGGGAGAATATCTTGTTTTAGATAAGATCGTGGAGAAAGGAGGGCCAAAGTGGGCTCCAAGGCCTAGCTCAAGGGGCAAAGGGTGGTGGATTTGTATCTTAGGTCACAGGTTCAAGCCCCCACACCATGCAAAGCAAAGCCTGGTATTTAAGTGGAGAAGGGTAGAGGGGCGGGCCCATTATCCACCAAGTTTCGAAGGCTGCGGTTGATCCAAAGAATCGGCCCCAGACGGATTTCTCGGTCATCAAAAAGAAAAAAGGAGGGCCAAAGTGAATGAATCTGGAAAAGAAGAGGGTTCAGCAGGAAGAATAAGCTGATCCATTTTTTCTTTGGTTTTCCGGAAAACTTAACAGAATTTTCATTATCTTCAGTTCTTATGAGTAAGTTTCAGGTTTTGGTTTTTGCAAAAACCAAAACTGCTATCTATTCAAAACGTTTTTTTTTTTTAATTTGGTTTCTAAGGAAGTGAAGGGGAGTCTTGTGTAAAGCCCCGTGAAATCCCTACTCGAAAATCCGGATCCCGTGGTGCCAAGTTAGGAGCATGTGTTAGCAATTCATAATAATGCATTAAAAAGTCAAGAATAAGTTTCCAAAAAAAATGCAAGAAATGCGGTCCAGAATGCGGCCGCAAATCAGGTATGCAGACCGCATATCTGCCGCGGAGTTGGTCAGAATGTTGGTTAAAATTGAAGTCAGCTATGCGGTCGAAATGCGGACCACATAGTCGTCGCATATTTTCCTTTGAATTTTGTGAGGGTCAGTTCTGCGGTGCACCTTGCGACCGCAGAACGTGAATGCGGACCACATTCCTGCCGCAGACTCAGTCAGAGTGTCCAGTTTCTGGGGAGCATTTTGCGGTCCATTATGCGGACCGCATGTTTACTCTGCGATCGCATATTTGACTCGGGGCTCCAATTTTCTAATTTTTAACCCGACCTCCATGTCGATATATCCGGTATTATAACTCATTTTAAGCATTTTTCTGAGCATTTTCTAGAGGGAGAGAGAGGGTTTTTAGAGAGGGAAAGTCTCCCCATCAAATTACTCCATAAGATATGGTTAAATCCTTGAAGAAAATCAAGTGAAGAACCCTAAACCTTCATCTCAAGAGGTAAGACTTCATCACCCCAACTCTTATTTATTTTATTCTCAGATATAAGAGGTCACTAGTGAGGTGATTCATGGGTATAACAATGGATTCCTTGCATGCATATCAAACCTTAGAGTAGTGGGAGGTGGTGAATTAAAGAGGGGTACAAAATGATATAAATTGCTCTCAAAAAGGGGCCTAAGATCACATTGCACCTCTAGGGTTTGTCAATATGCTTGAACCAAGCTAGAGTCTCAATCTCATCTCTAATTCTCGATTTAATTTGTAATTCTTACTCAATAGATCGAAGTGCTAAGAGTTCCGGAAATTTGTAAAAGAGTAAGAAAAGATTTATTGAGGTATGTATTGCTAAAACCCCTTTTATTAGAAATTGAGCTCCGTTGTCATTTGCGAAAGTATGGTAAGAGTTAAATTGGTTAGTTTATTGATTGTTATTATGCATTGATTTGCATATGTATATACATATTCGTGAAGGATGTGCCTCAATGTGAATAATGCACCATTCTTGATAATTAGAGAAGCATGAAAAAGTACAGTTATGTGTTGAAATACTTGGGCTATAAGCCAACATCAAAACAAAGAATTATTCATGCTAGCTATGTGCTCACTTACCTGTGATTGCAACTTGAATTATCCCTGATATATGTGTCTAAGATCACAACTTGTAAAATGAATATTGAAAAGGAAAAACGATGTGATGATGGTAGCCATGAGTGCCCAGGAATTGTTATGATATGTGTGGAATAAAGATTTGGAGGTATTGACTAATGAGAATGGAGTAATGCCTCTAATGAGGTGACCTAGCCGATCGGGTCGTGATCGGACACCATGTCGCACACATGGTGGTAAAGTGCTGATATTGAATTCCAGATAAGGGAAATGAAATATTGATCGAGAGTAGTGCCAAAAATGAGGTGACCTAGCCGGTCGGGTCGTGACCAGACTCCGCTCGAGATGGCGGTGGTATTGAGAACAATGGTGAATNAGTTCTTTCTAATAAAATGGTGTTTAGTTATACATACCAGTACAATTCAAATGTACTGACGTTCCTTTTGCCGGGGGCACTACATTCGTGTTATGATTGTAGGTGGCTCCATAGCGGATAGTGCCGATCATGTGTAGCAGAGCATTTTTCTACTCGAAGTCTCGGTGAGCCCCTTTTTCTTTCATGGGGCTATATGGTGTATCTTTTGTTATTACAGCTTTCCACTTTTGAGGTATAGCCAGGGCCTTGTTGCCGGCATAGTTATGCTTATCTGTTGTATACATAGAGGCTCCACAGACACTAGTGTGGGTTATGTACGGGTGTTCGGGGAGTCCACTGTCTATGTTGTAATCCTAAACTTGTGATCTCCATAAACTGTAACTCTAATAGAATCCTTGAAGCTAGCTTATGTACGGTAAATCTTTGTGATATGAAATGAACCAATGATGTAGTATGCACCATGTATTCTCGTCTAAATTAATGAAAGGCATGGGTTCCGTATTCATATTGATTTGGGGTAGAAAGTGTTCGGTAAGGCTTGCTCAGTCGGGTTCACTTGGTTGAGCGCCGGTCGCGCCTCCCGAGGTTGGGGCGTGACATCTTGGAGCAAAGGTAAAGTTGTCTCTGTGAGACTTATAGGTCACGGATTGGAACTGTGAAATTAGCCATTGATATTTGCATCAGAATAGCTGCCTGCATTACACTCCCTTGGGGTGCGACCCTTCCCCGGAACATGAGTAAACGCGAGATGATGCATGCACCAGGCTGCCTTTTTTTGTGGTTTCTGGGGAAGTATGTTGGAAAATGTTTCCAACCCAACAGTCACCCAGTTACCTTGGAATAAAAGTGTCATTTAGATGCACTGATGGAAAAAGCAAGTAGAGCAAAATGCACATTGACGCTTAAACAAATACTACTAAACAAAGTGGAAAGCTTTGCCTCTAACAATAGCGCATCATGTGCCGGGACGATGAGCCCATCAGTGGAAAGATAAAGTGAAGAAGAGAAGTGAATTTGTTGTGTGTTCAAGAATAACTATCAATCAACTATGCCTCAATTCCAATTAGTTGGGGTCGGCTAATAGGATTTTTTAACCTGACAGCAACCTACCACAACTCACTAATTTATGCAAGCTTGGGACTGATTGTACTTTGACGAGCTCGGCAATATGGACTTTGCTCCAAGGATTATAGAAAAGAATATACATATATATCAATACCCTTAACAATTTCCTAAATGTGCAGCAACTATAGAAAGCAACCCATGCAGTCTTACACAAGGAAATCAGATTGGTGAATTTCAGATATCCGGCAGTGTTTTTTACCTTGTACATTTTTTTGTCCCATTACATATATGCTAATTATGCTGTGTGCAAGAACTAATGGCAACTAGCGAGCATAGGCATTTCTTCGTTGTCCCTAAAGGTGATGGAGAAAAAGCACTAGAACTCAAATCCCGTGGAAAGTCATAAAAGAAGATAACATACCAGGGAGCACCACTAATAAGTCCAGCCCGATCAGTTCTGCAGCTTATCTGAGTCTTTTGTGGCTTCCCATTATAAGCCCCACCCACAGTAAGTATGTATGCATAAATCCATACAATTGCTACCGTGAAAAGAACAGCAAAGCGATCAAAGATATTCTTTCCGGGTTTTATCAGATGGGCCAAATACTGCATTGACCAACCAAATTTGTTTAATTTTTCGTATCCAATGATGCATTCCAGCATAAAACAATGTGTAATAGGAAATTTTGACTTCCAAAATAGCATCCTACCTGAGAGAAAATGACCAAAAGGACTAGCTGTGGCAACCCAATTTCAACACATTTGGCAACCTAAAAAGCAAAGATGTATTACAATTTAACAGACTCATAAGCTACAAGTCCCATGGACACCCAAAGAGAAACTAGTGTAATATGCTATAAAACTGATACTTCAGGATCAGGCGAGGTTGTATACATACCCCAGGAAAACCAAACTCATAAAGCCCAAAGCCAACAAGAGATATCAAAGGAACAGCTGAAAGTGGGGTCAGAAACCTATAAATCCACAAAATATAAAATGTTAACATAGCTAGTTTCCACAGTATCTATATAAATCCTTTGCCATGAACATGCAGACCTCAAATCAGAAAAGGTGATCTTAGGAGCTTTTACTTGATCTACTAGTATAGAGAAACACTACGCAGAGTGCAGAAAATTATGTCACCTCATCAAAATGATGGATGAAGGAGAAGGTACTACAGGAGAATAATGATGCAGGTGCAAGGAGAAGCACAATTTAAAGCATCAATTATGCTATAGGTAATGAATAATTTAGAGCATGCTCACACATTTGCTGACACTGACTAACCTTACAACGTTGCGCCAGAGTCCACTGAAGCCCAGGACAATTTGAAGCGTTGAAGCAACAATAAGTGCACCCTGGGTAGCTCGCATTATCTTCTTGAATCTCTGATGAATCATAGGAAATGTTTACAATCAATAAGGACTAAATAGCACCAAGATGCAATGGATGAGTCTCATAATATCTCACTGTGTCTCCACATGTCTTCCCACCCATTAGAGAATTTACAGGAATATACACCAATATGGATCATAAAATGAAAAAATAAGCAGTTTGTTTAAAATTGCTAAGGGCAGGCAACATAAATAATTATAAAATAGCTCTTATTTTCTCCTTTTCCATTTAACCGATGAGATTCAGTATGTATTCACAGAGAAGACAATACAGTGCTTGAAGAGACCAACCGACACAGGGTCTGGGTCCTCCCAACGACCAGAAAGGATGATTGAAATTGTAGGAGCAACAAAGGTGTAGGACCCTCCAATCACAGCAGGTAGCCTAGTCCCAAAGAAACTCTGCAACAAGGTGTTCAGCCCGGCAACAAATAGCAATGTCTGGATAACTTTTGCTTTTTCCTCCTGCAAAAGGACATGCATTATTTCATATAAAACCCGTAACACTGCTTGACTTCAAAATTAGTCGTGGGTTAAGTATTCTCACATTTCCACCTCCCATTTGGGGAACCAGAGCCGTAGGAATGATAACCGTTGTACCAAGCATAACAAGATAATGTTGAAACCCAAGAAGGATAGCCTCAGCTGCATTCCAACAATTAGGCAAAAATCAGCAGAATACAAAATCTACATTATGATGAAACTGATTTTTAAAAACAAAGTGATGAAATTTAAAAATGTTACTTAATACATAGAAGTGCTCCACAACGTCTTTAACTCTTTGCTCAAGTGCAATAACAGGAAAAGAAGTACTATTACTTTAAAGAGTAAAGTTTAAATCAGCCACCAAAATAATAGGCCATACAATCAGCCTACTACCAAAAAAACTCTCGAACAAGTTGTATGAGATTTTCATGTGAGACTAGTTATGGGGATGATAAAAGCATAGTATGTAAATCTAAAATTGAAAAAACCTTGAGAGATACAGAAGGCAAAAGAGATTCCATTAACTCGATTGTATACTTAAGCGCTGCTGAAAGAAAATAATCCTACTCTTTACGAGCTAGAACAGGAAAAAGGAGGGCACATATGCAGGGGCGGAGCTAGCCCATGAGCTACGGGTTCGGCCGAACCTGGTAGCTTTGGTCCAAACCCTCTATTTGTCTTATGAAATTCATTAAATATGTACTAATTATTAATTTAGAACCCGGTAACCTAAAAGGATTAGAACTCCGAATAGCTCCGCCTCTGCACATATGGGAAGCTTTTGCCATGTCTAACCAGTTTCGAGATCTTATTTCGCCAACAGAATACATATACACCACAAACCCAACACATAACATGACCTACACAATTAGTCCCTCATTTGAAAAGTATATCACAAGACGAAAAAAATCTTATATTCACTAGAGCAAAAGGCATTAGTATAAAGCAATTCACACCAGTGAGCTAAACTTGGTTCAGGAAAATCAGGACCTACATACACCTACCAAGAAGGAATAGAATATAAATATTAATCAATCAATTAGAAAGACTGAAATACAAGGGTATATAAATTAGGCTATACAAATTATATCTATCCAGTTTATTGTTTTTGAATTATCTTTATGTTGACAGTCAATTTACCACCACTCTCCCCCATCACCTGGACTTTGACACATACACAGAGTTAAGGAACATACAAGGTAAAAATAGTACTTAAGAAAGTAGATACATACTAGGTTCCTCCAAGAATCTAACACTACTCCCATCAAACCTAAAACAGTAAAACATGAAAGCAAAAGAATATAGTGAGGTCGAAAGAGAAGTATAGACTTACGCCATGGGGGAGGACTAGTAATACAGTAGGAAACATTAGGAAGCTGATCTTTAGTTGGATGTGGTGCTGGGTCATCTGATGATTTTGCTGGAGCTCCTCCACCTGCCATTCTTTCCTCTTTCTCTCTCTACAAACTTAAGCAACACACTGTATGTAATACTACTATTATTATTCTCCAACAGTATACACTAAGAATCTATTCGCTACCCAGATCACAAATCTTTCAGAAATAAAGACTGAAACTTTTTGGTTGAAATTTGGAGTAACCAGAAAGCTCAAATACTATGACAAGATTGGAACAACAAACCACATGTTACTGCACCATATACCTACTTATTACTATAACTTTCTTTATGTAAAAAGAGAAAAATATATATAAAGGCAAGGGTTAAGAAAATGAAACTGTAACAGCTAGTGCTTGCCAGTGTAAAAGGATAGAAAGTGTGAACAGAAATGGTAATTATAATTGATAGCTAGGAAAACTACCTTCTTGTAAATAAGCTTTTGGTACAACCTAAAGTGTGTGTGTGTTATTTTTTAAAGGCAATAAAATCCTAGACCCTACTTTAAATTAAATTCAAGAAAATGGGGTTTAGAGAAAAGAAAAAAAAAGTGAACTTTATAGAGGATGCTATTTTGCTTTTGCCCCAAGAGCCAAAAGAGAGAAAAAAGAAGTCTAGAAACAGTATATTAGCATTTGAAGATAAAAAGATTGAAGATTGGCCCACCAACTTTCTGCTTTTTCTAATTTTCTCCCATTTCTCTCTCTAAATAATAATAAAAAAATAGTAGAAGAATCTTGATCAGACACATTAATTAACGGGGCTACATTTGTTTAATTAGGCTCCAACATACATACCCCTCCTGAGGTGCTAATATATCAAATAAGAATTACTACTATAAAATATAAAATGACCCTTTTTAATTTGTTATTTGACTCCCTCTGTTGATTAGTTCACATGTTTTGCCCAAATTATTGATTTTCACACACATAATATAAGACTAAGAGAAGAGAAAAGAAAATTGTGTAACAATAGTCAAGAAACTATTGAAATCCGTATTTATGGTACTCCATTTCCAATTGTATATTTTGATCATTAGATTATACCTTTTTTTAGTTTTAATTCGCAAATAAAATAGTTCAGATAGGAAAGCTTTTATCTGTTCTAGTTGGGAAATTAAGAAGGATTATCATTTATTTAAATATGACGGATTTGTCTTTGGGTAAAATGAATTCTCGAGCTCAACAAAACTCAATTATTAAAATGGGCCAGTTTTGACCCTTTGATTGATCAATTTGTACCCTCTGGTATATAATTTCAAAGCGAGAAAATGGGGATGCACAAAAAGAGTTAGACAATTTGGAAAAAGAAACAAAAGACACCGACATATCACTTTATCCCTTTCTCATATGGTTACAACTTGCATCACACACACTGCCCTCTACCTTCCTACCTTTTTTTATTAGCTGAGGAAGTTTCCACCTTTGGCCCCGTTTGTTTTTTCAATTTATTTCTTTTTAAGAATAAGATGTCAGCATGCAAATATATTACTATCATCTACAAATTTTTAATATAAAATATATTTGCTTTCTCAATCTTTGAATATAGGATTTATTTTATTCAAAAATAATACATATAAAAAACAAATAAATATAAATTACATGTTGCTGACAGACGGGAGATTTTGAGACAGACTCTTGAGTCTAAAGCTTTCAAGCTAAGCATGACCAAAATGGAGTACTTGGAGTTCAAGTTCAGCAAATTAACTAGAAAGCAGACATAGGTGTGAGGCTTGATACACAGGTCATCCCCATGAGAGAAAGTTTCAAGTACCTTGGATCTATAATGCAAGGTAACAGGAAGATTGATGAGGATGTCGCACATCGTGTCGGAGTAGGATGGATGAAGTGGAGACTCGTTTCCAGTGTCTTGTGTGATAAGAATGTGCTGCTGAGAGTTAACAGGTAAATTCTACAAGACAATAGTTAGACTAACTGTGTCGTATCAAAGTGTTGCCTTGTTAAGAACCCTCATGCCCAGGTGGATGTGTGGGCATACCAAGTTAGATAAGATTCCTCAGGATAAAGTAGGAGTGAACCCCCTCCCCCCTCCCCCGTGGAGGATAAAATGCGGGAGGCGAGGTTGAGATGGTTCGGACATGTTAAGAGGAGAAGTATTGAAGCCCCGGTTAGAAGGTGCGAGAGGTTAGTCTTGGTGGGTATCAGGAAGAGTAAAGGTAGGCCTAAGAAGTCTTGGAGAGAGGTGATTAGACGGGAAATAGCGCAGCTGGAGCTGACTGAGGACACGGCCCTAGATAGGAGGGTGTGGAGGTCGAAAATTAGGATAGAAGGCTAGTAGGTAGTCGAGCGTTTCCCTTCGTCTTACTCAGTTCACTCGCATTAATGTTAATATGATATCCTTTTATTTTTAGATTGTTATTACTACCTAGAGTCTAATTACTTTCTTGGCTTCTGTCTTATTTTTATCTTGTTGTTAGTTCCTACTTATTGCCATTACTGTTTTTCATCTGTTCTCCAGCCGAGGATCTTTGGAAAATAATCTTTTTGTCCTTCTAGGGTAGGTGTAAGGCTGCATATATCTTACCATCCCTAAATCTCATTTGTGAAATATCACTGAATTATTTTATTGTTGTTGTCATCGTCTATTAAATATTAAAGAGAATCTTAATTTATCCACACAAAAAAGGATCTTATTTAACAGTGTTTCAAAAATTATTGTTTAATGAAGCACGCTCTAAAGCTAGCAAGAGTAGTAATTAATGGTGGTGGTAGTCGATCATGATCGTTATAAGGTGTTGGTTGGTTGATGGTGATAACTAATTATTAGTAGTGATTTGTGTATCTAACCGGACAATCAGAGAAATAAAGAAATATTAGTTCAATAAAGCAAAACATAAAATAATTTTTGAGCCCACAAGTTATTTGTGTGTCCTTAACAAATTTAATCCCCTCACCATTGGCTAAGGTGATTACTTCCTCACAGGATAGAATGGAAAAACTATTTAGTAATACTGACAATCGAAATTACAGAACTTTAGCGAACTCAACAAATGAAGCAAATCACACTTGACATGTATATGTTTGTTTTGGTAAAACATTGTAACAATGTAGAGAAGAGAGGCGAAATTTTTCAGATTTTTCTGTGTATGATAATTGATGCTAGACCTCTAAATTTATGACAATGAAAGACTGAGATGAAATGGTGCAATTCAAAGGTACCTTTTTCATTTCTCATTCACACTCATTCACGAAACCTAACAATTATGATGATTGTGTAAATGTATGGTGACTTTGGTGGATGAATATGACTAACTAATTGTACAGCATGGGCTAGTGTCACGGTGGCTTGGTTATGTTATTGTTATTGATGATGGAGTTAGTTGGTGATAGTGATTGGTTGTTAGTGTTTGTGTTATTGTTATTGATGATGGAGTTAGTTGGTGATAGTGATTGGTTGTTAGTGTTTGTACTCGAAAATATAATTTCTGCAAAATAAAACAAAACCAGAAACAAAAGACAGAAATACAATCAGATGAATAACATTCCGAGCCCAACAAAAAATTGTGTTTCCTTAAGGAATTTAGTCCTCTCACTGTTGCCCAAGGTTATTGGATTAATTCCTCTTAGAATAGAACGGAACAACTATTTTGTAATACCGACAATGAAAATTACAAAACTTCATCGAACTCAACAAACGGCAGTAAACCACACTGATGCTTATGTTTTGTTTTTTGAAAAACAATGTAGAAATGCATAAGAGAAAGGGTAGAATATGCAAATTTTGGTGGTGTTAAAGTGACACCAAACCTCTAAATTTACAGTCAAACAGTCTGGGTTGAATAGGTGAGAAAGTACATGTTCACATGAGGTACTTTTTTGGTAGAAAACTTCTCTATTTGGTCGCGAATCAATCATATCAATTGACCGAAGCCGACCCGAGCGAGCGAGCGACGACGACAGCGCGGGGCTCTACTTCTTCTAAACACTTTAAGAACTAGAAGATGTGCTTCTCTATATAAGCACAAAAATTTTCTTTCCTTTTTTCGATGAGAGACAAAGTGCATTAGTAAAGGAAACACTTCAAATTTTTTTCCCTCCAAATATTTTCCCTCTATTTTCCATTCACACCTCTTATTATATAAAACCCAAAAAAACCCCACATGAATGGGGAATATCTATCTAAAAATATACATGCATGAAAAACTATGTGATTTACAAGCAAAAATTAATTGCATCTGGATAAGTAAGTTTTTCTTTGAACTTTCATAGTGAACTTATGTTGGATATACTCGGTCAATCGGTAAATTTGATTATCTTTGGACCGTCGAACTTTGGTGTATACTTAGACATCCATAAGTCACATAATCAGCCCTTTAACCGCCTTTGGTTTTCATTGTTGTGTTCGTTTCAACCATGAACACTGCCTGGTTCATAAGTGCGTAAAGAACTAGCATTACAGAATTCTCCTTGGAGCGGCTTACACTTCACATTTAGATAGGTGATTCATAAATGATAACATCCCATAGATACACTTTTTGATATACTCCGTATCAAACTTAGAAACCATTAAAAAGTCTTAACGCTTGATCCTTGGTATTGAACATTGTCTCATCACGAGAATAGACCAAAATTTTATTTGATAATCTTGAACCTTTACTAATGACTTTGTTTGATCTACTTGAACTTAGATCTTGGGATCTCCAGTCTTCTAGGTAGAGTTACCGCCACAGTGACTTGTCCTTGGCCATAGTCTCATTCCCTTCGATGATTTATCAACTACTTCTTTATTTAGGCCTTTTGTAAGTAGATCCGATACATTATCTTTTCACTTTACATAGTAAATTATGATAATTTCACTAGAGAATAGTTGTCCAACGGTATTATGTCTTTGTTGTATGTGACGAGATTTTCTGTTATACATAACGCTTCCAGCCTTTCCTATTGCCGCTTGACTATCGCAATGTATGAATATAGGAGCCACTGGTTTCGGCCAAAATGAAATATCTCCCAAGAAATTCCATAGCCATTCAGCTTCTACTCTGGCCTTATCTAAAGCTATAAACTCAAACTCC
This sequence comes from Nicotiana glauca, assembly GCA_026770625.1. Classification (NCBI taxonomy): domain Eukaryota; kingdom Viridiplantae; phylum Streptophyta; class Magnoliopsida; order Solanales; family Solanaceae; genus Nicotiana; species Nicotiana glauca. The sequence continues at coordinate 186,130 of MU711738.1, read as the reverse complement.
ATTGTAGAGCGATCAATGCACGTTTGTTTGGATGATTTCCAAGAAACTGGTCCTCCGCCATTTGTAAAATCATATCCATTTGTAGAACTTGTTTCTGATAACCCAGTGATCCAATTTGCATCACTATATCCTTCAATTACCGCATGATACTTACTATAATGCAAAGCAAAATCTTGGGTATATTTTAGATACCCCAAAACTCGTTTCATTGCCATCTAATGAGTATGGTCGGGATTACTTGTGTAACGACCCAATTTACTTACTACACAAGTACACAAGTTATATCAGGTTGTGTAAAATTCATGATATACATTAAACTTCCCAACACTCCAGCATAATCCAATTGAGATTTGCTTTGACCTAGATTCTTTGTAATAGCCAGATTTACATCTTCGGGGTCTTTGCGACTTTGAAATCCAAATACTTGAATTTTTCCAGTACCATTTAACGTAATGAGATTGAGACAATTCTAATCCCTGAGGATTCCTATGGATTTTAATTCCTAGAACTAAATTAACGACTCATAAGTCTTTCATATCAAACTTGCTAGCAAGCATACGCTTAGTAGCATTTATATCTGCAATGTCTTTGCTCATTATTAATATATCATCAACATATAAACGTACAATGACTGTATGATTTGGAGTGTTTTAATGTAAACATATTAATCACACTCATTAATCTTAAATCCATTTGCCAACATTGTTTGGTCAAATTTCTCATGCCATTGTTTAGGTGCTTGTTTCAATCCATAAAGTGACTTAACAAGTCGTCACACCTTCTTTTCTTTTCCGGGAACCATGAACCCTTTAGGTTGTTCCATATATTAACACCCGAATAGATGTAATCCTTATTACTAGTGAGTGTGTATAAAAAAATCAAGACCTTCTCATCGTTTAAACCCTTTGACAGCTAATCTTGCCTTATATTTGTCAATAGTACCATTAACTTTCATTTTCCTTTTAAAAATCCACTTAGAATCCAAAGGTTTATTTCCTGGAGGAAGATTAACCAATTCTCAACTATGGTTATTTAATATGGATTCTATCTCACTATAGACTGCCTCTTTCCAATATTGTGATTCCGAGGAAGACATTAATTCTTTAAACGTTTGAGGCTCATTTTCCAACAAAAATGTTAGAAAGTCTGGTCGAAAGGAAGTAGTTGGCCTTTGACGTTTACTACATCTTGGATTTTCCTCATTCAAGTACTTTCTTTTGCTTCTTCTCGAGGTTACTTAGAATTGTTACTAGACCACTCGCATTCATTTTTATACGAATAAATATTCTCAAAGAATTCAACATTATCGGATTCGATTATTGTATTTATATGAATGTCAGGATTTTTTGATTTATGAATCAGAAAATGATATGCCTTACTATTTCTTGCATATTCTATGAAAATGCAATCAACCGTTTTCGGTTCAATCTTCACCCTTTTGGGTTTAGGAACTTGCACTTTAGCCAAACATCCTCACACATTAAAATATTTTAAGTTAGGTTTCCTACCTTTCCATTTTTCATATGGAATGAATTGTGTTTTGCTATGGGGAACTCGATTAAGTATTTGATTAGCTATAAGAATAGATTCCCCCTACAAGTTCTAGGGTAAATCTGAATTTATCAACAAGGCATTCATCATCTCCTTAACATTTTATTCTTCTTTCCGCAATTCCTTTAGATTGCGGTGAGTAAGGGGCGGTTGTTTGGTGAATAATTCTATATTCCAAATATATTTCTTCAAAGGAGATTCATATTCACCACCCGTATCACTTTTTATCATTTTGATCTTTTTGTTTAGTTGTGTTTCAACTTCATTTTTGTATTGCTTGAATGCCTCAATTGATTCATCTTTACTATTACGTAAATAAATATAGCAATATCTAGTACTGTCATCATAAACATTAACAACAACAACCTAGTAATATCCTGCTACTGTCGTCAATAAAGTTATGAAATACTTTTTTCCACCGCGAGATGGTAATAATCTCATGTCGCAAATATCTGTGTGAATTAAGTCTAAAGGATTTGAATTCCTTTCAACTGACTTATAAGGATGTTTAACACACTTATATTCCACAAATATTTGACATTTCAAATTATCGCATTCAAATTTAGGCAATACTTCCAACTTAATCATTTTCCATATAGTTTTGAATTTGACGTGACCTAAACGTACATGCCATAAATTATTTGACTCGAATAAGTAAGAAGAATCTTGAACTTTATTGATATCAATAGCTATTATATTCAACTTGAAAAGACCCTCAGTTAGGTAACCTTTTCCTACATACACATCATTCTTACTTATACAACTTTTTCAAAAACAAACACACACTTAAATCCATTCTTGATAAGAAGTCCAACAGAGACCAAATTCTTGAGAATTTCAGGAACATGGATAACATTGTTTAGAGTCACAACTTTGCCCGAAGTCATATTCAAAGCTATCTTCCCAACTCCTTCAATTTTTGCTGTTGCGGAGTTTCCTATAAAGATAGTCTCGCCGGGCGAGGCAAATAACTCTTTGTTAGCACAAACATGATGAATGGCTCCAGAATCAATTCACCACTTCTTGGGATTTCCTACCAAGCTGCATTCAGATAGCATGCCACAAAAGTTCTCAATTTGATCATTTTTTTTCAACCATGTTTGTTTGACTCTTCTTCTTATCCTTCTTCGGTGCATAACAGTCCACATCTTTATGTCCAACCTTTCCACAGTAGTGGCAATTACCTTTGAACTTCTTATTGCTCGAGTAATTCTTTGGACCAGACGACTTCTTTCTCTTTTTGTTGCTTGTATATGCTTCCTCAACTATATTTGCTCCCATTATTGTTGAGTTACCATATGACTTCTTTTCAGCAGCCTTGTTGTCCTCTTCAATTCGTAGACAAACAATAAGGTCTTCTAGCATTATCTCTTTGCACTTATGTTTCCAATAATTCTTAAAGCCCTTCCACAGTATAGGCAACTTTTTAATAAATGCCGCAACTTGAAATGCTTCATTTATGACCATACCTTCAATCATAAATTTATAATTAGTATAATAATCAATATCTTAAATAAAAATATTAACTCGGCTTATACCGTCAGCAAGGAGTTCATGAATAATAACTTGCAATTATTGGACTTGCGTTATGACAGATTTGCTGTCAACCATTTTGAAATCCAGAAATTTGGCGGCCACAAACTTCTTAAGTCCAACATCTTCAGTCTTGTACTTCTTTTCAAGAGCATTCCTGTAATGACCTGGCCATTTGTTTTGAGAGTTGTAACCCTGTCCACTCATTTACTGCTCCTTTAGTGTTTTATATTTGTTATATGACTTACCGGGTTAGTCAGTTCGGGTCCCGGAGAGATTTCGGGGTGAGTTGGGACACTTGGTCTTATAATGGAAAGCTTAAGTTAAAATAATTGACCGGATGTTGACTTATGTTTAAACGCCTCCGGAATGGAGTTTTAATGATTCCATTACCTCCGTTGGGTGATTCTGGACTTAGGAGCGTGATCGGATTGTGACTTGGAGGTCCGTAGTGGAATTAGGCTTGAAATGGCGAAAGTTGAATTTTTGAAAAGTTTGACGGGGAGTGGACATTTTGGTATCAAGGTCAGATTCCAATTTTGAAAGTTGGAGTAGGTTCGTGTTCTCATTTGTGACTTGTGTAAAAAATTTGGGATCAATCGGACGTGATTTGATAGGTTTCGGCGTCGGTTGTAGAAATTGGAAGTTTCAAAGTTCGTTAGGCTTGAATCTATATGAGATTTGTGTTTTTGATATTGCTTGAGGTGATTTGAGGGTTCGACTAAGTTTGTATTGTGTTATAAGACTTGTTGGTATCGTTGGTTGAGGTCCCGGAGGCCTCGGGTGAATTTTGGGTGATTAACGGATCAAGTATTGAACTTAAAGAGTTGCTGAAGATTGGTAATTGCTGGTGTAATCCCACATGCGTAGTGGCACCATAGCTGCGAGCTCGTAGCTTTGAGTTGTGATGAGCAGAAGTAAAGATCGGGTAGTGGACTGTGGAGTGTAGATGCGAAAAGAATTTCCGCAGCTGCGAGTCTTGAGGATCGCAGAAGTGGAATTAGCTTGGGAGCCACTGGTTCACAGAAGTAGAAGGTTCACATAGATGCACACCCGCAGAAGTGGTTGGTTGCATAGGTGATTTTCGCTAAAGGGGATGAGGGACCGCAAAAGCGGCTAAATGACCTCAGAAGAGAAAATCCTAGACAAAACATATAGTAACGAGGGTTCCGAGTTTTTTACTATTTCAAACATTTTGAGCTCAGGCTTAGGTGATTTTTGAGAGGGTTTACGAAGAGATTCTTGAGGTAAGTCCCTTGTGCTCGTTTTTGATCAATAATCTTGTTTCCCCATTGATATTTCCACCTAGTTTGTGTGTCTTTGAGGTGTAATTTAGGGGTTGGATGCTAGGGATTTGGAGAGTTTATTTGGGGATTTAAGAGGCGACTTGGTGTCGGATTGTGACAAATTTGGTATGGTTAGACTCGTGGTTGAACGAGCTTTCAAGTTTTGTGATTTTTGTTGGATTTCGAGACGTGGGCCCGTGGTCCAGGTTGGAGCCAATTTTGGATTTTTGATTTATAATCTAGTATTTTCTTGTGGAATTGATTCCTTTAGCCTGTGTTGATTGTATCGTATTGTTTGTGGTTAGATTCGAGGCATTTGGAGGTCGATTCGCGAGCTAAAGGTGTGTTGGAGTAGAGATTGGCATGGATTATGGTAAGTAATAGTTCTAAATCTAGTTCTGAGGGTATGACACCCCGGATTATGTGTTATGTGATTGGTTTGGAGGTGACGCACATGCTGGGTGAGGGCGTGCACCGTAGGAATTGTGACTTGGTCCATTCCATGGAACTGTGAAGTTGAATAACTTGTTGTTAGCTATGTACTCTATGTGTTATAGAAATTTGACTGCAAATCATGTTTGAAATAATGTTTAGGCTATGTGTTGGTTTTGTAGGGACCCAAAGAGGCCGTGATACCTGTTTAATTACCTGCTAATTGCTACTTGTACTCAGTTATAGTTTTATTTGCATATCATACCTTAGTCTCCATTGTTCCTTATCGATATATTATATCATTTATGTTTTGGGATGATTTCTATGATTACTGAGAGCCCGAGAGACTGGAGAGGTGATGACTGAATGAGGCAAAGGCCCGATTGTGAGGATATTGATACTATAACACGTGAGTTATCTGTGCAACACTTGATCTGTCCGTGCGGATCCAAATACCAATACTATAGCATGCGAGTTGTCCGTGCAGCACGTGAGTTGTCTGTGTGGATCTAGATATTGATATTATAGCACGTGAGTTGTCCGTATGAATTATAGCGCTTGGACTGTAGGTGCCCCTCCAAAGTCTATACACACCCCAGTGAGCACATGTACCTACTGAATGCGAGCCCTGAGTGCCAAGTGTTGAGCTATTGAGAAAGACTGAGTGGTTGTTGCTCTGAGAGAATGCTTTTGATTTCATTATTATTGCACTTAGCTTCCATATATCACTGTCTTGAGGTTTTTTGAAAGATATTATATTCAGTTTCACTTGAACTTGACATAAGGTAATTAATTTGATCTGAAATTGTCGAACTTGAAAGCATGCCTACTTTCCTATGTTGAAATTATTGAAACTGAACTGTAATTGCAGAGGTCGTCACTACTTTTAGTTCTTTATTTAGTCTTGTTACTTAGAGTTGGTTGTACTCATGCTAAACCCTGCACTTTGTGTGCAGATCTAGGTATTTTCGGATACGGTCAATGTTGGTATTCTGCGCAGTTGATTCTTGGGAGACTTCGAGGTAGCTGCCCGGCATTCGCAGTCCTTGTTTTCTCCTTTCCTATCTTTCCTTTCATTGTATCTAGTTTCGAACTATCTTAGATAGTGTATTCCAGACTTGTGATACTTAGATGCTCATGTACTCTGTGACACTCCCGTTTGGGAGTTTTTCTATGTTTTGTTTGGATCTTTTTATCTTGTTTATGAGAAGTTGCTATTTAAACTGCTTTAAAAATCCATCTTTGTTAAATGTGTTGGAGTTATTCATAAATGTCGGTTTGCCTAGTACTAAGATAGGCGCCATCATGATAGGTTAGGATTTGGGTCATAATAATTCCACAACTCTCTTGATGTTTTCATGATGTTATAAATATTGTACAAGCCGTCTTGCAAGCAACTTAAAATATAATTTTTGCATAAGAAGTCAGAATGCTTCCATGCCTCCGTGACCAGAAATCGTTCATTTTCGGAAGTTTGTCAAAATGCTTCCATGCCTCTGTGACCACAAATCGTTCATTTTCGGGAGTTTCTTCTCTTAAAACCGGAACGTCCTCGCTGATAAAGCGCTGCAAACTAAGTGTGGTCAGGTAGAAGAATATTTCTGCTGCCAGCGCTTGAAGTCCACGCCGGAAAACTTTTCGGGCTTTTCTGCTGGTGCCATCGCAGATGCAGGAATTATGTGACTTGAAGACGCAGCCATTGCAGCATTAGTAGTCCCAATAGAACCGTTCTGTTGTTCCGTACTTGTTGTCATTTTTCTGTAAAAGAAATTGACACAATCAAAATTAGTAAGTCGGTGAAGTTTTTATATCTTCAAACCGAATACAAACAACCGAGTAAAGAATTACTAGGATTTTAATCTCGGATTGGGTAGAAAGCCACAAAGACTTTAATCTCAAACTGGAGTAGAAAAATCAAAGATTTTAATCTCCAAAACAAGAGTAGAAAATCGCTAGAATTTTAGTCTTTCAAAACAGAATAAGATGAATACAAAATATATAAAAAAAATTCTTAAGCTTGTTAGTATGTATTCGAAAATATAATTTCTACAAAATAAAATGAAACCAGAAACAAAAGATAGAAATAGAATCAGATGAATAACATTCCGAGCCCAACAGAAAACTGTGTTTCCTTAAGGAATTTAATCCCCTCACTGTTGCCCAAGATTGTTGGATTAATTTCTCCCAAGATAGAACGGAACAACTGTTCTGTGACACCGGCTATGGAAATTACATAACTTCGTCGAACTTAACAAACGACAGTAAACCACACTGATGCTTACGTTTTGCTTTTGAAAAATAATGCAGAAATGCAGAAAAGGGAGGGGAGAATATGCAAATTTCGGTGGTCTGAAAGTGAGATCAAACTTCTGAATTTATAGCCAAACAGTCTAGGTTGAATAAGTGCGAAAGTACATGTTCACATGAGGTACTGTTTCAGCAGAAAACTTTCCTATTTGGTCGCAAATTTTAATTTCAAAAAACGAGCGTTAGGTGTTAGGAAATCATCCGCAAAAATGTCATGAAACCGAAGTCGAGCGACGACGACGCGAGGCACCATTTCTTCTCAACTCTTTAAGAGTTAGAAAATATGCTTTTCTATATAAATACAAAGATTTTCTGTCCTTTTTTTCGATAAGGGACAAAGTGCATTAGTAAAGAAAAAAACTCCAAATATTTTTCCACCATTTTCCATTCACACCTCTTATTATATAACTCAACACTGGCTATGATAATTATGACGTGGAGGGAAGTAGTGATGGTGCTAGCTGGTGGTGCAGTGATACAATATTCAATTTGGACGGACTTGAAATAATGATATGTCTATGATATCCTGGTTAAGAGGAATTGCAATTTTTATTCCTGGAACAATAGGTCGAACAAAAATATCATGCGTTCCCATACCCTCATAAAAAATAGGTGAGAATGCCCGTACAATAATTTCAACCCTACATTCCTTTCATTCCGTATCTTATAAAAATAAAAACAAAAAGCAATAGGAGAGAATTTAAAGAATTATCGAGTTTATATTTTGTTCTGACAGTCAATTAAGGTGGAGTCAAGGAGCAAGGGAAAGGCAAAGGAGGGAAGTACTGTTTGTGGATTTAAAAAAAGAAAAATCCTATGCAAAATACTAGTAATTGTTTTGATCTTCAAATAATTACAGTATGTCTGATGATTGGTTTCAAAATAATAATAATAACTAAAAAATAACCCTCTCACAGCAAATTCAAAACAATTCTTTTAAAATCAAATCTAAAATCTAAAAAGTAAACCAAAAGCTACACACTAATAAAACAAAGAAATCTTTTTTGTCGTTGTTAAGGCATTGTCAAAAATAATTATAGTAGCGTTTCTTTGAAAAAAGGATAAAATTTTCATTTTAAAATTATTTTTCAATTTCTACAAATCTTGAAAGTTTTTCAATAAAAACAATTCAGCACTTTCTGAAAACAAAAGTCATATTAATAATTTAACTCTCTATTTTTTATCCTAAGTTTTTTTTTTCCTTTTTGTTTCTAGCCAACAGTAAAAATGGTTTGTCAATTAGGTTACCTCAGCCGCAAAATGCAGGACAAATGTGTGGACGCAGGTGGCCAGAGTGCCGTCGAAAAAAATTGGGTGTTTTTCGGTGCTTTGCTACAAAAGGTCCTACGCAAGTGACGCGTAATATTTAAAAGCATCAGACAATAATAAAGTTCCTTTAATAGGGGTTTGGTTGTTTCTATATGGCAGAAGTATTTATGTTTGGTAGACTATTACATTAATACACAAATGAATATTGTCCGCAATTACGTATGGCTTTGGTTTAATGACATTTTCTTTCTTTTGTGGTTTTCTGTGAGGGTTCTATCTCACTGATTAGGATAACTACGATCTACCTAATACATATTAAAAATTTTAAATTAGTAAACGCATCAGTATTTATTTGAGGTTATCAGTATAATTTTAACAATAAACTTTAGAGGCCGTTTGATTTGCATGTTAGTCATGTCGGAATTATTTATCCAATGATTAATGACTAAATGATCGTTGTACATGAATTATGTATTTTAAAAGGTAATATTTATACATTGCTAATACACGTATTTTTATTCATATTCTATAAGCATAAAATAATATAAAGAATCTTATATAACTTAATACGAGTACCGCCGACCAAATTATGCATTAGTTATACAGTAATTATTTCTTTTTGGGCGTCCAACTAGAAAATTGTATCATCTCATGTGAATTTATTACCACCACAACCAAGCAATTACAATTTCATTCAGTTATATATCTCAAATCAAATGATACCACATACTGTCACGATCCCATTTTTCCTCCCTAGAATGTTGTGACGGCACCTTATCTCTAAAACTATATAAGCCTAACAATCATACAGAATAACTAAATATTAAGCTGAAATTCAATCTCAATATCTGAAATAAATAAAACTGCGATTCAAAATAATTACTACTCCAAAAATCCAATAGAAATAAGTCACAAGCTCGAAGAGAAATGCTAAATATCTCTATACATGAGAGTCTAATGAAGATAAGGAAAAACAACATAATAAAGGTAGAGGGGGACTCCAAGGTCTGTGGACGCTGTCAGATATACCTAGAAGTCTCCACATACTCACTGGTTCACTGATTTCGAGTCTGGTAGGAGGTACCTGGATCTGCACAAAAAATGTGCAGAAACATAGTATAAGTACACCACAACGGTACCTAGTAAGTGCCAAGACTAACCTCGATAGAGTAGTGACGTGGTTAGGTTAGGGCCATATTGGAGTTAATAAGAAACAAGACAGAAGACATAATGATATAATGAAACGACAGATAAGTGAATCAATGGAAATTTACGGAACATAGAAATCCAAAATCAAGAAAGACAAATACATCATGAAAGGAAAGCAAGGATCTTACAAGTTAAGGAAAGACGAAAACAACCAACACACTAATAGAGAAAAACAACAGGGGCACTCACAAAGTACCGTCTTGCAGTCCCAAAAGTAAATATCTCACAATTTTTCCTTATATCACCGCAGGAGCCTTTGTAGTTTTGTTTTGAAAATTATTTTTCCGAAATAGCATCTTGCGTTTTAGCCAACCTTCTCTCACCGCATGACTTCTAGTAGTTTCCCTACTAGCCATGCGTATCAAGATCACCTTATCTCACCCCATGCATTTCAATACTCATACCTTATACCACCGCATGCATATCAATAATCACAACGGCACGACAGAAATACCGTGCAAACAATAACAACCGCACGACAGAAACCTCGTACAACAACCAAATAATCATCTCAACATTAATCACGGAAACCAAAACATAACAACTGAAATAATGATATTTCAAGGATAGCAATATCAAGTAAGGAATCCCACAGTTAAACAGGGATTACAGAATTAAGAAAATATATAATTCAACTAAACAAGTTGCAAATAAGAGATAAGACAAGTGAGCATGTGAAAATAGGCTAAACATGATGACTATACATGCTAAAGTAACTCAATTAAGGCATAAAAGAAAACTACTAAGATAAAACCGAAACTTCAACATTTAACCCGTGTACGCACTCGTCACCCCTCGTATACGGCCCTCACATATCTCTAACTTCCATAACAACACCAAATCCTAAGGGAAATTTCTCCTACACAAGGTTAGACAAGTCACTTGCCTCAAACCAAGCTCAATTAGCAATAAGCATGCCTTTCCCCCGACTGTCTGACTCCGAACAACCCAAATCTAACCAAAAGTAATTACATACTATAAATATAACTATAAGAAACTACTCTAATTAATGAAATTAAGACTTTAACAAAAAATTAGAAAAACGCCCCAAAAAGTAGATTGGAGCCCACGTCTCAGAATCGGGTAAAAGTCATAAAATCCGAACCGTTCAACTATGAGTTCACCCATACTAAAATTACTCAAATCCGATATGAAAACCTCGATCAAAATCTCAAAATTCGGTCTAAGAACCTTCCTCCATTTTACCTTAATTTTCACCCCAAATCGTTAATTTAATGATGAAATTAAAGACACAATCATAAAAATTGACCAAAATTAGGTAAGAATCACTTATCTCAAACACCCACGTGAAAATCTCTCCAAGAATCGCTTCCCACCGAGCTCCTAAATCAAATTTTGTGTTATGAACTCAAACCCTCATTTTTGAACATTTAATCGGCCTAGATAATTTCTTTTTTGTGAACGCGGAAGCTTCCTTGCATTCGTGAAGCTAAAAAATGCTAACTCCCCAAAACCTCTTACGCGAACACGAGGGCCTAATCACGACCGCGATGCTCACTTCCCCCAGGCCTTCGCAAACGCAGAGCCTCTCACGCGAATACGTAGGCCTATCGTGAGGTCCACCCGTGTGCCACTCTTCTTTGTGAATGCGTGGGCTCACTCGCGAATGCGAAGAGCATTCCTCACCTTCCAACCTGAAACCCTTCGCGGATGCGAGACTCCTCTTGCAAATGCACTGAAGGAAACCAGACATCAGAAGCATCAGTGATTTCAGCAATTTAACAAGTCCCGAAATGTTCCGAATCATACCTGAGGCCCCTGGAACCTCAACCAAATATATCAACAAGTCCTAAAACATCACACAAACTTAGTCGAGCCTTCAAATAGCAGCAAACAATGCTAAAATCACAGATCGCACCCCAATTTAAGCTTAATGAACCTTTGAACTCCTAACTTCTACATCCGATACCGAAACCTATCAAAACACGTCCGATTGACCTCGAATTTTGTGCACAAGTTACATTTGACATTATGAAACTACTTCAACACCATATAGAGCTATTGAAACCAACGAAACTCCATTGCGGAGTTGTTTTCACACAAGTAAAACTATGATAAACTCTTACAACTCAAACTTCACACTTAGAGACTATGTGTACCATTCCACTCCGAAACTCTTCCGAACACGACACCGAGGACCCCGGAAAGTCAAGTGACCATAAAATGAAAAGGAGGAAGCAATAAATAGGGAATTAGGGCTAATACTCTCAAAACGGCCGACCAGGTCGTTACATCCTCCCCTTCTTAAAATAATCATTCGTCTTTGAATGAGCATAGAGACATACCTGAAGTGGTGAAAAGATTAGGGTAACGACTGCGCATATCATGCTCGGATTCCCAAGTCGCCTCCTCAACTAGATGACCCCTCCACTAGACCTTCACTGAAGCAATGTCCTTTGACCTTAACTTTCGAACCTGCTTGTCCAAAATGGCCACCAGCTCCTCAACATAAGACAAATCCTTGTCCAATCGGACTAAGCTGAAATCTAACACGCGAGATGGATCGCCGTGGTATTTACAGATCATAGAAACATACAACACTGGATGAACTACAGCTAGACTAGGTAGTACTGCAAATCTTTAAGCCACCTCTCCAATGCTCTCAAGAATCTTAAAAGGCCCGATATACCTAGGGCTCAACTTTCCCTTCTTCCCGAACCTCATAACACCCTTCATGGGTGAAACCCAGAGTAAGACCTGCTCCCCAACTATGAATGCAACATCGTGAACCTTTTGATCCGTATAACTCTTCTATTTGGATTGAGCTATATGAAGTCGATCCTGAATCACTTTAACCTTTTCCAAAGCATCCTAAATCAAGTTTGTACCCAATAGCCTAGCCTCGCCCGACTCGAACCAACCCATTGGAGACCGATACCGCCCGCCATACAAAGCCTCATACAGGGCCATCTGAATGCTCGACTAGTAACCGCTGTTGTAGGCAAACTCCGCAAGTGGAAAGAGCTGATCCCAAGAACACCCAAACTCCATCACACATGCATAGAGCATATTCTACAGTATTTGAATAGTGCTTTCAGACTATCCGTCCGTCTGAGGGTGAAATGAAGTGCTCAGTTCCACCTGAGTGCCTAATTCATCTTGTACGACCCTTCAGAACCGCGATGTAAAATATGTATCCCGGTCAGAGATGATGGATACTGGAATACCATGAATCTTGACAATCTCGCAGATATAAACTCGAGCTAGCTGCTCGGAAGAATAAGTAGTCATCACAAAAATGAAATGAGTTGACTTGGTCGACCTATCCATAATCACCCTAACTGTATCAAACGTCCTCTGAGTCTGTGGAAGCCAACCAACAAAATCCATAGTGATCCGCTCCAATTTCCACTTTGGAATCTCTAGCTTATGAAGCAATCCACCTGGCCGCTGATGCTCATACTTCACCTACTGGCAATTTAGGCATTGAGCTACATACTCTGCTATGTCCTTCTTTATTCTCCTCTACCAATAATATTGCCTCAAGTCCTAATATATCTTTGTGGAACCCAGGTGAATGGAGTACTACGAGCTGTAAGCCTCGTTGAGAATCAACTCATGCAAACCATCTACATTGGGAACACATAGCCTTCCCTATATCCTCAATACACCGTCATATCCAATAGTGACCTCCTTGGCATCACCGTGCTGAACCGTGTCCTTAAGGAGAAGTAGATGAGGGTGTTTACCTAGAAAAATGTGAGTAACAATTAAAAATATTTGGTATTTTTAAAGATACGTGATATATTCTGATACTAGTGATTATACAAGTAATATTAAACTTAAGTAAGAAGAAATAATGAACCAAATCAATGTTGTTTAAATAGTAGGGTCCTCGAGCTCGTCTATTCAGGGACCTTGAGGTCAGCTAAGACCAATAAAGTATGAACAATAAATTAAAGGCAATAAAGCTGAAGAATAATTGTTGAGCACGTTAAACACGAGAAGAATAAAATGTTATATTGCAATGAATAATTTGATGTCCTACAAAATGATTGGGGGCTCCTTTATATCGGAGGAGAAAACCCCAATATAGCACATTTCTCATTGTGGTAAATAATTCTATTGGTGCAGGTGTGTAACGACCTAGTACGGACCTGTACTATTTCATACAAACCTTATCCTTTAATTAATGCCCTGATCCACGTGTCCTTGAGAAATTTTCGCTCTTTTTTAATTGACTTTGAGATAATGCTGCCCTCGATGCAGGCCATGCTAGGCCTTCGATGAGCTTCCTCGAAGTAGGTGTCCCTTAGCCGTATCTAACCCCCACTTCGAATCTCCCAGACTCGGATTCACAATCCAATTTAAGACCTCGAAATCGGGTTCCTTGATTTTGATCGTATACAGATAGTCCCCGCGTTTCTTAGAATGAAATGATATGAACGATTTGGATTCCCAAAGTCATTTATGATGGAACCATTCTTATGGCGTAAGATTTGAAATGATCGAAGCATCCTGTCAGTTCTTTTCCCCAAAAATAATAAATGCACGTCAGAGCCGATCGACCATCATTGCTAATGAACCATTGCTGCCTTCCACTATATATACTTGATTTCTCTTCTCATTAAGTATTTTTCCATACGGCGACATCTATTCTCTTCTATACTTTTCCCCAGTTCCTCTGTTGCATCAACTCAAAACCTTGTTGGCTCACTCATCTTCTTCCTTATTTTCCTAAGGCGCTGATGGCGAAAACTTCCAAGTTTGTTCCTCAGAAGGAATAGAACTCTATTTCTACTTCCCGTCAGGTCAGTAGTAAACCGCCGACTCTTCATGAGATCGTACCGGGCAAATTTTCGTTAAAAAAGACTTTATAGTTGAAAACTCTCCCGACGTTGCCGGCCGTCGAGAGCATGCATCAAGGTGCATAAGGTCAATTGAGGAAATTCATATCGATTCCGTAAGGAGGGGCTTCAAGTGGGAGAGGAGGTCATTCTGCAAATACCTTCTCGAGGGGAAGACGTCACAATTTACATAGAGGGATTCTTGAGTGTATATACGCACCCTTTTATGTTGGATCCCCTCGATCCGCTCGTGCTCGAATTCTTTCGAAGATATCAAGTAACCCTGGGCCAGATGCATTCGTCTTTTTGGCAAATTGTAATAATGATAAGGTTCTTCAATGAAAACACTGGGCTCGAGTTCACCCTTGGCCACCTCATCCAATTATATCAACCTCAACATTTTTGAGGTTTAATCAAACTCCAACACCGATAAACCGAGTCTTTCTTTGCCAGTAACAACGAAGGCAAGGATCGAGGTTGGATGAGTCGGTTCGTCCGAGTGAGGACCGTCGATATTATTCCCGAGAATTTCCTACCGTCCCCCGGGAAATGGAACTTCGAATGTGAGTGGAATTATTTTAACTCCTCTCCGTCAATTTTTCTAAACTTTTCATATTTACTTATTTCCCCTCTCTGTATCGGTTTCGTGGATGCCTAATACGATCCTCGACCTCAAGGACTGGGTTCGCAAACTAGCTGCTACTTCACCATATGACAAATGCAAATGGCGGGACTTGTCGAAGGGCAAGTGGGAAGCGAAACAACACGATACGTTCCATAATGTTTCTTTTCTCATTAAGTATATCTTTGTTTATGTGACCTGATTCCTTTATCACAGGTATTGGTGAGTTCTTCGAGATGAGGTCTCCCCCTTCCGGGAAAAAGCAGGATCTTCGCTTCCAAGCCTAAGGAGGAAAACAAGAGGAAGAGGTCTTTGACGATAGGGGACACCCAAAGCCAAACCGAGCCTGCTCGGAGGCGTAGGAGAAACATCATTATTAGTATAGATATTGACTCGACCCACCAATTCATGGATGACGATGGTGATGAGATGGAAGGTTCGACGCTGGTGACTCGAACCGGGGAATCCTCCAAGGCTATCAAGCCTGCTGAGATCAGGGCCCCTATCTTCGAGGAAGGAACTTTAAAAAAAAAGGGGAATGAAGACCTTGCATCATCTGATGTGGCAACTGTTTCTCAAACTCTAGAAATATCCCAAAAGGAGCAAGCTTCGAAGCTCCTTTGCCTGAACAGAATGCCTTGGGTGATCTTCCCGAGGTCATAACAGCAGGTCAACCTTTGTCGTTTCCGGCATTCTTCGAGGATACCATCAGGGATGCTTAAAATGTGAAGATGTCCGAGCTCGGTGAAATCCTGACTGAAAACGACCCCTTCCAGGGTTACTTTGCTGAGATCGATGAGGCCGACCCAGTAGATACGAGTTCAATCTTCGAGGAGGATCAGCATCTTTGTTTAATTGTAAGCTAGCAACCCTGATATTTCTCCACTGTCATACTTTTCTTTTCTTGTCTAATTAGCTATTCCTTTCTTTTGTGTAGGCCTTTGACAAATTGAAGACCGAATTGCACCATTGTGAAGTCAAATTATTTGGGGATTCGAGTGAGGAGAGAACAGCACTGAGGCTTCTCCTTGAATAATAGGAGAAAGAATCGAAACACCTCCGATCGGTGCTGACCAAAGCTCGTGAATATGAGAGTGAACTAGAAAAGCAGGTAGCCTCTGTTCTAAAAATATTACGGGCTACCTCTCCCATATTTGGAGGCTAATACTTCAATGTCTCAGCTGCAACATAAGCTAGATACAATCGGGCAGCTCCGAGGGGAGGCCAATCAAATTCGGGTCGAGTGCATTTAATGGAAAGCGAAGATGGATGCCTTGGTTGTGGCTAAAAATGATGTGTTGGTGAAGGCATCGACCCTCGAGGTCCAACTTCAATCACTCAAGGGAGCAAATCAGCTCAAGTTGGCAAAATAGATGAGCTCGAGGCTGGTCTTGCAAAGGCCAAAGTTGAAGTAGTGGAAGTCAGGGCTGAAGCCAGTGTAATACAAGCCAAGCCTGACAAGACGATGGCCATCTATTTGAAAGATGTTACCAATGCTCAAATAGGGTTGAGGGAGGCTTTTGATTGGGAAAAAATAAGTAACGACTATGTCCGACACCGATCTCGAGGGGAGACCCTCGAAGAGATTCAAGCTAAGGGCTTTAATCTTTCTGAGGAGATAAAACAAGCAAAGGCGGATGAGGCTGATACCAATTTGTCCTTTCCTCCGATGACGATGATGACACCGAAGATGATGACG
>MU711738.1:139199-168687 GCA_026770625.1 Nicotiana glauca | reverse complement strand
GGGGGGGGGGGGAATGCCCCTCTAGAGTAGGTAGAATTTTTTCTATATTTTTGTATATTTTTCTTTGTAGGACCCTCGTGTAATATCTTTTTATATATATAAAAAAGAGTTTTGTTGGTTGTTTGCCTTCAATTTCCCTTCAGTGTTTCTTAAAATATTGATACTCTGACCTTTAAGTGTTGAGCCAAATTTGGGGCAGAATAGACCCTCAAATCTTTGTATCTTGATCAAAGATCAATGATAGGTCACTACTTAATGTTCGATCTTTGAGCTAAGTTTTAACTCGATAATTTTGAGTCTGGGACGGGTAAGGATTCCGAGCATTTTTTTCGGACTTAAAGCTCTTTAAATATTGGGCCTTAAGGTCTTTTAGGCTAGCCCTTAGGCTCTTTTAGGTTGGCCCTTAGGCTCTTTTATGTTGGCCCTTAGGCTCTTTAAGGATGGACCTTAGGCTCTTTTAGGTTGGCCCTTAGGCTTTAAAGATAACCCTTAGACTCTTTTAATTGGGCTGTTTCGGCCTCTAAAAATGGTATAAAGTTTTCTCCTCATTTCGGCTAAAAGACTTGGTAAAATTTTAGTTATGCCTTAGTATTTTTTCGAAGGATCGACGTATCCTAACCTTGTTAGTCATTTTGTTTGCAACATAATCGAATGCCTTTTAAGGATTTTCCGAAGGCTGGTGTTATCGAAGCCTTTTGGATTGTTTGAGGACTGATTTATCAAAGCCTTAGATTTTTCGGGGGCCAAATTTATCGAGGCCCCTAATATTTTGCTCTTGACGAGGGTAGCCTGACTTAGTCGATTTTTTTAATGTTTGGAGGCCTTTAATTTATAGCAGAAGTCGGAAGTCTCTAAGCCGCATTATTTGGCCGTAGCCTTTATATGATCGTAGTCTTTAGTATGGTCGTAGCCTTCGTATTTGTCACTTGGACTCATTTCCCGATAACTTTCCGAACTTGTTCAAAAGGTTAGTACCCGAATTGATTGGCCTTCGCCTTCATTTCGAGGGGGTGCCTCTTTGAGGTCTTATGAGTTCGAATTCTTGATGGCTTGGATATATTGACTGTCAGTGACAATCCCGAGGTATTTCAGGGTGTTTTGGCCCTCAAGCCATTTTTCGTAGGATTGTAAGTGTAGAGCTCGTATGAGATACAAAGCGTTTTTGATATAACCAGAATGATTCTTTAAATAGTTAATATATATGTACATGTTTTACTATCGGGGCTCGATTATTCTATATGGACACGGTTCATTTGACCGTTTGGCCCATTACAAAGTTCTCCTATCGAGGCCCTTTTAGGCGTGAAATATCTTTTTCAAAGCGATAACCTCCGAGGGTGATGCCCCCCCCAGTATTCGAGGTTGATCAAAAAGAAGCCTTGAATTATTGTTAAGTGACTCTTAGGTAACATATAGGTGTTGCCGCATTAAAAACCTTACCGGTAAAACCCATTTGGGATAAAAACCAGATCTAAGGGAAAATAAGTGCAACACATGCTTTCAAACCCAAGGTCTTTGAGCTCAGCAGTAATATCACTTGAGCATTGATATATTCAAATTATTTGGTAGTTTCTCGCTTTCCATTGTGCTAAGTTTGTAAGATCCTTTTCCTATGACTCTAAGGACACGGTACAGTCCTTCCCAATTGGGACCTAGCTTCCCTTTGTTTGGGTCTTGAGTGTTAAGAGTGACTTTCCTTAGGACTAAGTCTCCGACTTTAAAATCTTGAAGGTTCGTCCTTCTGTTGTAGTAACTTTCAATCCTTCATTTTTGCGCAGCCATTTGAATTAATGCGACCTCATATTTTTCATCTAGTAGCTCGAGAGATGTGTTTATTGCTTCGTGATTTGAGTCTTCGGTGGCATGCTGAAACCTGGCACTAGGCTCCCCGACTTCGACTTGGATTAAAGCTTTGCACCCGTACACCAAAGAAAATGGGGTCTCCCCCGTGATTGACTTCGATGTTGTCCGATATGCTCAAAGTACCTCGGGTAACACTTCTCTCCATTTCCCCTTTGCATCATCTAACCTTTTCTTCAAGTTTCGAATGATGGTTTGGTTCGTGGACTCGGCCTCACCATTTGCACTAGGGTGGTAAGGTGCTGATAAGATCCTTTTGATCTTATGGTCCTCGAGGAATTTTTTCACTTTGCTATCGATGAACTGTTTTCCATTATCACATGTTATTTCAGCGGGTATCCCGAACCGACATATGATATAGTCCCATATAAAATAGATGACCTCTTTTTCTCTTACCTCTTCGAATTCATGCGCCTCAACCCATTTTGAGAAGTAGTTAATCATAAAATAAACAAATTTAGCTTTACGTGGCACCGTTGGTAGGGGGTCGGCGATGTCCATCCCCTATTTCTTGAATGGCCACGGGGATATAACCAAGTGGAGTTGTTCACCGGGTTGATTGATTATTGGTGCGTATCTCTGGCATTTATCACACTTCCGAATGAACTCTTTGGTATCCTTTTCCATGCTATCCCAATAATATCCTGCTCTGATCACCTTGCGAACCAGAGAGACTACACCAGAATGGTTCCCACAGGAGCCCTCATGGATTTCTCATAGTACGTAGTCTGTGTCCTCGGGTCCCAAGCATACTGCCAATGGTCCATCGAAGGTCCTTCTGTACAATGTTCCATTTTCATCGAGCGAGAATTGAGCTGCTTTGGCTCGGAGTGTTCTTAACTCCGTTGGGTCCTCGGGGAGCTTCCCATACTTTTAGTAATCGATGTACTTATTAATCCAATCCCATGTTAAGCTCGTTGAGTTAATCTCTACATGGACTTCTCCAATCACTGACTTCGATAGTTGGATGATAGCCCTCGGGATGATATCGTCTTGTTTGACTGATGATCCCAAGTTTGCTAGTGCGTCAACCTCACTATTCTATTCTCGAGGTATATGGTCTAGTGTCCATTCCTTGAAGCAGTGTAGTGTCATTTGAAGTTTGTCCAAGTACATTTGCATTCGATCGTCGCGAACCCTGAAGCCTCAGTTACATAGTTTACCACAAAAAAGGAATCACATTTTGCCTCGATAACCTCTTATCCAAGGCCCTTGGCCAGTTCAAGGCCTGCAATCATGGCTTCATCCTCGGCCTCATTGTTAGTCAATTTGGAAGTTTTGATAGATTGTCTAATAGCACTGCCCATAGGCAGTTTCAAAGTGATGCCGAGCCCGGATCCTCTCACATTCGAGGCACCATTTGTGAAGAGTATACAAACCCCCGATGATGTACCCATTTTTAGCAAGAGTTCTTTCTATACTTCGAGTACGAGGGCGGGCGCGAAGTAGGCCACGAAGTCTGCCAAAATTTGAGACTTGATAGCTGTTCGAGGCTGATATTCGATATCATATCCTCCAAGTTCGATGGCCTATTTGTCCAATCTGCCCGAAAATTCGGGCTTATGCAAGATATTTCTAAGCGGGTATGTAGTCAGTACACATATACGATGGCATTGAAAATATGGTTTTAATTTTCTAGATGTGCTTATTAATGCAAGAGCTAATTTTTCCAAAAGTGGGTACCTGGTCTGAGCATCTCTTAGGGCCCGACACACATAATAGATAGAAAATTGCGTACATTGCTCTTCTCGAACCAACACGCCACTTACCGCTACCTCGGAGACAGACAAATATAAGTAGAGTGTTTCATCCTCTTTTGGAGCATGGAGCAGTTGTGGGCTCAAGAGATATCGTTTTAATTCTTCCAAGGCTTTTTGTCACTCTAGGGTCCATGCGAAGTTGTTCTTCTTTTTGAGAAAGGAAAAGAAATGATGCCTCTGATCCGATGACCTCGAGATAAATCGACCTAGGGCAGTTATCCATCCGGTCAACCGTTGCACTAATTTCACATTGTTTACCATGGTGATTTCCTCGATGCCTTTGATTTTATTGAGGTTGATCTCGATACCTCTGTTCGACACCATGAAGCCAGGAACTTGCCGAGCCGACTCCAAAAGCGCATTTCTCAGGGTTTAGCTTCATGTTGTACTTTCTAAGATGTCGAATGTTACCTGCAAATGGGTCAAATGGTCCTCTGCGCGTAGGGACTTAACTAACATATCAATAATATAAACGTCCAAGGATTTGCCTATTTGATATTCAAACATCTTATTAATTAGATGTTGATATGTGGCTCCTGCATTTTTTTACCCGAAGGGCATTACATTATAACAATACATTTCATACTTGGTGATGAATGAAGTTTTATCCCGATCTTCCGGGTTCATTTGAATTTGGTTGTACCCGGAGTAGGCGTCGAGAAAGGTAAGGATCTCGCGACCGGCCGTAGCATCGAACAAACGATCTATGTTGGGCAACGGAAAGAATCTTTAGGGCATGCTTTATTCAAATCTTTGTAATCTATACACATTCTAAGTTTATTTCCCTTTTTAGGGACTACAACTACGTTAGCTAGCCATTCGGGGTATTTGAATTCACTGATGGATCCTATTTTGAGAAGTTTGGTTACCTCTTCTTTGATGAATGCATGCTTTACCTCGGATTGAGGTCTCCTTTTTTGCTTTACTACTTTAAATCTGGGATCAACACTTAGTCGATGAGTAGTTATTCTAGTGGGGTCCTTATCATATCTAAGTGGGACCAAGCGAAGCAATCAATATTATCGATGAGAAGCTGAATGAGTTTTTTCCTGAGTTCAGGGGTTAACCCCGTCCCCAGGAATACCTTTTGCTCCGAAAGATGCTCGATTAGTATGACTTGTTCAAGTTCTTCAATCGTGGATTTCGTCGTATCTGATTCTTCGGGGGCAATGAAGGTTCGGCGAGGTTAGGAAATCTTGTTCTTCGTCTTCAGCCACGAACTATGAGCCTCCTGGAGAATCAACTCATGCAAACCATCTACATTGGGAACACATAGCCTGCGCTGTATCCTCAATGCACCGTCATCTCCAATGGTGACTTTTTTGTCATCACCGTGCTGAACCGTGTCCTTAAGGAGAAGCAGATGAGGGTGTTTACCTCGAAAAATGTGAGTAACAATTAAAGATATTTAGTGGTTTTAGAGATACGTGATATATTCTAATACTAGTGATTATACAAGTAATATTGAGCTTAAGTAAGAAGAAATAATGAACAAAATCAATGTTATTGAAATAGTAGGGGCCTCGAGCTCGTCTATTCAGGAACCTCAAGGTCAGCTAAGACCAATAAAGTTTGAATAATAAAGTAAAGGCAATATAGCTGAAGAATAATAGTTGAACACGTTAAAAAAGAGAAGAATAGAATGTTCTATTGCAGTGAATAATCTGATGTCCTACAAAATGATTGGGGTCCCCTTTACATAGGAGGAGAAAACCCCAATATAGTACATTCCTCATTGTGGTAAAGAATTCAATTGGTGCAGGTGTGGAATGACCTAGTATGGATATGTATTATTTCATACAAACCTTATCCTTTAATTAATGCCCTGATCCACATGTCCTTGAGAAATTCCCGCTCTTTCTTGATTGATTTCGAGATTATACTTCTCTCGGTGCAGGCCGTGCTAGGCCTTCGATCAGCTTCCTCGAAGTAGGTGTCCCTTAGCTGGATCTAACCCCCACTTCGAATCTCTCGGACTCGGATTCACAATCTAATTTAAGATCTCAAAATCGGGCTCCTTGATTTTGACTGTATACAGAGGCTCATCATACTAACGCTCTCTAATACGATCATAAAGAGAAGACTGAGAAATCACTCAAGTCAAAACTCGACTCGGTTCATGAACATCCAATCTAACAAACTGGTTGGCCAAGGCCTGAACATCCAATGTCAATGGCCTCCTTACTATTGGTAGCTATGCTAAGCCGCCCAAACTCTCCCCCTATGACTCAAGGCATCGGCCACCACATTAACCTTCCCGGGATGGTATAGAATGGTGATATCATAGTCCTTAAGCATCTCTAACCACCTCCACTGACACAAGTTAAGATCCTTCTAACAGATGCTTCACACTCCAATGATCGGTGTAAATCTTGCAAGGGACACCATACAAATAGCTGCCAAATCTTAATGGCATTAACAATAACTGCTAACTCAAGGTCATGGACATGATAATTCTTCTAATGAACCTTTAGTTGTCTAGACGCGTAGGCAATCTGTCACGTCCCAATTTCCATTTTAGGCCGTGATGGCGCCAAACACCGTTGCTAGGCAAGCTAACAGTGAACAATCTAGTGATTTCCCATTTTTATAAATTTTTCAAGTAAATAACTTTCCTTAATTTAAAAGATTTAATGAATAACGAATTTAAAATAATCAAACGAAAGTAGCTAAATGCAATCATAACGGAAGAAATCCAACCCAAAATCATAAGTCTACTAGTGCGTGCCAAGACTCGGTGTCACAAGCGTATGAGCATTCTAGTAGAATATACAAAAGAATACTAGTCTACTGTCTGCAATGAAATAGATAGAAAATATAACAAAAGGAAGACTTTGGTTGTTGAAGAACGGCTTGGAAGGGAAACTCACCATATAGTCTCGTACCAGGAGTCAAGTGTGTTTGCCGGACTCATAACCAGATGTACATGCCTCAGATCCTGCACATTTAAGTGCATAAGTGTAGCGTGAGTACATAAACAACATGTACCCAGTAAGTATTCAGTCTAACCTCGAAGAAGTAATGACGAGGGTTTGACTTTGACACTTAATATGGGCTAACAATGATATATCAAAATTTTATACTAAGCATGGATTACATGAATAATACTAAAAACTCAATAACAGGAGTCCCAAGTTTATTTTCATCATTTAATAGTTTGTTTCTCAAGGCATTTAAGTAATATCAATTATGAATAGCTTCAAAGATTTATTATGGCGCAAATTATGCCGAGGTCATACGGCTAGATCCAACATAATATTTAAATTTTGCACTACCGAGGATCGAACGGCACGAGTCATAGATGCATCTATCTGCTACCTAGGCGTTCGGCCCGCTCCACAAATAGAAAATACTTCAAAGATACACAAATTTTCAATAACAGTCAAGTGTCTCATTTACAACTTCAAGTATTTGAAATTTAACCTTTTACAACTCTTTTATCAACTTTCAATATGATTTTGGTAAATCATCAAGTAGGGGAAATTATTGCAAGTATAGCATGATATGGGCCCCAGACTACCCGGTCATTAGCATAATTAGTAGCTATGTGCCGACTCTCGTCATCTCGTACATACGTAGGCCCCACAAATAGGTACACATATTTATATAATTCACCTATGGGGTTAATTCCATCTTACAAGGTCAGAAGAGAGACTTACCTCGCCTCAAGGCTTACTTTCCGGTCCAAGGTTTGTGCTCAAACCCCCAATTGGGTGCCAAATGACTCGAACTAGTCAAATGTTATATAAGATAGTCAATTTATGCTCAAAAGTTCATATCCCAACTTTTAGAGTGACTACCCAACTCTCAATGTAAGATTCCCAAAATTCACCCCCAGGCCCATGTGCCCCGATTTCGGAAATTTTCAAATATAGTTGTTACCCATAACCCCATAAACTCAAATATATGATTTTTTTTACTAAATTCCATAACCAATTTCGTGGTTAAATCTCATTATTATCAAAAACCTAGGTTTTCATCTAAACCCTTTATTTTCACCAATTTTTACATGTTAATCTGCCCATAATCTATGCATTTAACGCATGTTGTATAGAAATTGTTTACCTCAAGGTGCTAGGTGAAAACCCCCTTCCAAGTGCACTAAAAATCGCCCAAGAGTTGAAAGAATGAGCTAAATGGTCTAAGTCTCGGAATTAATAAGCTGTGCACTGGTCTCACATGTCGCATTTGCGACACCTGGTTCGCAAATGCGACAGAGCCATCACAAATGTGAACCTGGACTTATGCTGCGATGGTCGAAAATGTGACCAAGGAGTCGCAAATGCGAACTCTGTTTAGGTCGCAAATGCAACCAAAGTTTCGCAAATGGGAACACTGGCCATGATAGGCTTCTTCCCAATTGCGAAGCCTATCTCGCAAATGCGAACAAATTCTCGCATTTGCAAGACTGCAATAGCTGTAAAGAAACACCAGAAAAACTAAAGTGTTTTTTCATCCTTTCGAATGCCTAAAACTCACTCGAGCCCTCAGAGCTTCACACCAAACAACCACACAAGTCTAAAAGTATCATACAAACTTGCTCGTGCGATCAAAACACTGAAATAACGTCAAAAACCACCAATTGTATGCCAAAACGCATGGATTTACTCATGAACTCAAAAACTTCTAAAAACACTTCCGAGTGTCCGATTCCTATCAAATCAAATCGGAATGACACCAAATTTTGCGTGCAAGTATTAAATGACATTAAGGACTCACTCCAACTTTCGAAACTGAAATCTGTACCCGATATAAAAAAGTCCACCCTCGGTCAAACTTTTTAAAAATGTCAAATTTCTAGCTTTTGCCAAATTACCCGAAATGACCTACAGACTTCCGAATTCATTTCTGGACGCTCTCCTAAGTATAGAATCACCATACGGAGCTATTCCTAGGCTCGAAATCCCAAACACACGTCTAGAATGTAGAAATCCACTTCAACCCAAACTTATGAAATTCACTAAAAATGCCAACTTTCACAATTAAGTGCCGATATATTCTCGGGTCGTTTAAAACCCGATCCGAACATACGCCCAAGACCGAAATCATCATACGAACCTATTGGAATCGTCAAATACTGATTCCAAGGTCGTTTACTAAAAATGTTGACCGAAGTCAGATTTATCCTTTTAAGCCAACCTGAAGGAACCAAGTGTTCCGATTTCAACCCGAACCCTTCCAAATTCCGAACTAACCTTCCCCGCAAGTCATAAAATAGTAAAATCATATACGTGAAGCCTTATTTAGGGGAAAATGGTTCTATAAAGCAAAACGACTGGTCAGGTTGTTACATTCTCCACCTCTTAAACAAATATTCATCCTCGAATGGGTTTAGAATCATGACTCGAGTGCTGAATAAGTGTGGGTATCTGCTCTGTATGTCCTCCTATGACATCCAGGTCTCTTCCTTGACTAGTTAGCCCCTCTATTGAACCTTTACCACAAAAATCCTCTTGGATCTCAACTAGCAAACCTGTCTAGCAACAATGTCAACTGGCTCCTCCTCATAACCCAAGCTCTCATCTAATTGAATAGTGCTGAAGTCTAACACATATGACAAGTCGGGGTGATACCTCTGGAGCATAGAAACTTGAAAAACCGGATGAACTCCAAATAGGCTGGGAGGTAAAGCAAGCTCATAAGAAACCTCCATAACTCGTATCAACCCCTCAAATGATCCTATAAACCTTGGGCTTAACTTGCCCTTCTTTCCGAATCTAGTGATACCCTTCATCGGCGAGGCTTTCAAGAGAACCTTCTCGCCTACCATAATTGATAAATTACACGCCTTCTAATCTGCATAACTCTTTTGTCCAAACTGTGCTACTCGATGTTGCTCCTGAATCAACTTTAACTTATCCAAGGCATCCTTCACCAAATCAGTACCATATAATTTAGCCTCGCCGGGCTCAAACCACCTGATGGGAGGATGACATCACCGACCATATAAAGCCTTAAATGGAGCCATCTTGATGCTAGATTGATAACAATTGTTGTAAGGAAACTCGGCCAAAGGCAAGAATCGATCCCATAACCCTCCAAAGTCAATCACACATGATTTGAGCATGTCCTCCAAGATTTGAACTGTCTGCTCCGACTGCCCATCAATTTGTGGATGAAATGCGGTGCTAAGCTCTATCCAGGTTCCCAACTCACTCTGAATGGATCTTTGGAAATGCAAAGTGAACTGAGGGCCTGTATTTGATATGATGGAAATAGGCATACCATGCAATTGAACAACCTCCTGAATATAAATCTGGGCCAACCTCTCTGAATTATATGGTCACAACTGGAATGAACTGCCGACTTGATCAACTTGTCAACACTGACCCAACTACATCAAACTTTCGAAAGATCCACGACAACCCAACAAAGTCCATAGTAATGCGCTCTCATCCACTCCGGTATAGTCATCTAGTGGAGTAGTCCACCTGGCCTCTGGTGCTCCTACTTAACTTGCTGGCAAATTAGGCACCCAACTACATCTCGACTATGTCTTTCTTCATCATCCGCCACCAATAATGCTGCCTCAGATCGCGATACATCTTCGTAGCACCTGGATGAATGGCATACCAAGAACTGTGTGCCTCCTATAGTATCCTCCCTCTTGAGACATCAACATTAGGAACACATAAATGACCATGGAGTCGCAGAATACCATCCTTGCCAATAAAAACCTCCTTGGAACCACCCTGTAGTACCATCTCTATGAGAACCATGAAATGAAGATCATCAAACTATCGAGCCTTGATCTACTATAATAGTGAAGACTGGACAACGATGCATGCAAGAACTCCCTAGCTCTTAAATGTCCAACCTCACAAGTCTGTTGGCCAAGGACTAAATATCCAAAGCTAATGGCCTCTACTCTACTAAAATGAATGCCAAGCTACCCATACTCTATGCCTTCCTGCTCAAGGCATCCGTCACTAATTCGCCTTGCCCAGATGATAAAAAATGGTGATGTCATAATCTTCAGTAACTCAAGCCATCTGCGCTGCCCCAAGTTTAGATCCTTTTGCATGAACAAATGCTGCAAGCTGCGATGGTCAGTGTAACCCTCACATGACATCCCATAAAGATAATGCCTCCAGATCTTAAGTGTATGAACAATCGCGGCTAACTCTAGATTGTGCACAGGGTAATTATTTTTTATGGATATTCAGTTGTCGGGAAGCACATACAATAACTCGCCACTCCTGCATCAACACACAACCCAAGCTAATGCGTGCAGTGTCGCAATACACTATATATATCCGCAAACTGGAAGGTAACACTAGAACCAACGCGGTAGTCAAAGTTGTCTTGAGCTTCTAAAAGCTCGCCTACCAATTATTGGACCAACGGAATGGAGCACCCTTCTGGGTCAATCTGGTCAGAGGTGCTGAAATAGATGAGAAGACCTCCACAAACCAGTGATAATAACCTACTAACCCCAAGAAACTCCTAATCTCAGTCGCCAAAGTGGGACGAGGATAACTCGGAACTGCCTCAATCTTCTTGGGATCCACCTTAATGCCCTTGTATAATACAACATGCCCCAAGAATGCCACAGAATCTAGCCAAAACTCACACTTGGAGAACTTAGCATATAGCTGTTATTCCCGCAAGGTCTAAAGTACCACTCTCAAATGCTATTCGTGATTCTTCATGCTATATGAGTAGATCAAGATGTCATCAATGAAGATGATGACAAAAGAATCAATATAAGGACTGAACACCCTGTTCATCAAATCCATAAACACCGCTGGGGTGTTAGTCAAGCCGAATGACATCACTTGAAACTCATAATGGACATATCTACTACGGAATGCACTCTTTGGAATGTCGGAGTCCCGAATCTTCAACTAATGGTACCCGATTTCAAGTCGATCTTAGAGAAAACCCTAGGACCCTACAACTGGTCAAACAAATCATGAATACACAACAATGTGTACTTGTTCTTAAAGGTAACTTTGTTCAACTGGCAGTAATCAATGCACATCAGCATAGTCCCATCTTTCTTTTTCATAAATAACACTGGTGGACCCTAAGGGGACATACTTGTCCTGACGAACCCCTTCACTTACAACTCCTCAAGATGCTTCTTCAATTTCTTCAACTATTTTAGATCCATACGGTACGGTGGGATAGATATAGGCTGGGTACCTGGAGCCAAATCAATGTATAAATTGATATCACGATCCTGTGAATTCCTT
Organism: Nicotiana glauca; assembly: GCA_026770625.1. Classification (NCBI taxonomy): domain Eukaryota; kingdom Viridiplantae; phylum Streptophyta; class Magnoliopsida; order Solanales; family Solanaceae; genus Nicotiana; species Nicotiana glauca. The sequence continues at coordinate 156,869 of MU711738.1, read as the reverse complement.
AAAGATTATAAGGAAACACATTAGAGAACTCCCAGACTATTTGTACTAAATCAATCGCTAGAGACTCTGCGGTAGTATCCCGTACATAGGCTAGATAAGCCAAAGAGCCCTTCTCGACCATGTGTCGAGCCTTCATAAAAGAGTTCACCTGACTGGATGTACTAACAGACGAACCCTTTTACTCCAATCTGAGCAACTCTGGTATCACTAAGATAACAATATTGGCATATAAATCAAGGATGTCATGATATGGGGATAGCCATTCCATGCCCAGGATGATCTCAAAGTCGGTCATATCAAGCAACATAAGGTCATCTCTAGTCTCGTAGCCACAAAAGGTGACCATACAAGACCAATATATCCGATTCACAATAACATAATCATTCACATGAGTAGACACATAAACAGGAGTACCCAATGACTCACAAGGAAAATTAGGATGTGAGAAACAGAGATGACACATATGAATAGGTAGACCTGGGATCAAATAATACTGAAAAATCCCTACCACAGATAGAAATAATACATGTGATCACGGAATCTGAGGCCATTACATCTGGTTTGGTCAGAAAAACATAGAACCTGGCTAGATCGCCGACTAGCTGGCCTCCGCTTGGCTGAACAGTAGCTGCCTGACCTCTCTCTGCTTGTCCTCCACCTCTATGACAATCCCTATCCACATGCCCTCCGCCCCTGGGCAGCCGGACAACTGGTGCTGAAATCATGGGTTGCTGGCCCTACTACACTGTCTTGCCCCGAAGCCTGGTGTAGAACTCCCCACATGTCTGAGATCTCTGCAGTTGAAACAACCTCTCGGTGCGGTAATCTGATGCCCTGAAGTATGACCCTGATGCCCTGAATACCCACTGGAAGAACCCTGAACAGCTAGTGGGCGGTATGAACTCTCTGGCATGGCACTAAAGTAGGCGTTGGAAGAACCTTGATATCCTGAGTGGAAGAACCCTGAATGGCTAGTTGGTGGTAAGAACTCTCTGGCATGGTGCTGAAATAGGTCGTGCAAGAGCACCCCGAGGAGGTAGTGGTGCTGGATATATGGGCCTGGTAGGTTGATCCCTCTCAAAATGACCTCTGCCCCCACGCGGGGGACCTCTAAACTCACTAGAAAAATGGGACCTATAGTCCCGCTGCATCTGTTCTCTGCCCTCTAATGGTAGCCCTCAGTCCTCCGAGCTATCTCCACTACTAGCTGATAAGAAGTATGCATCTCAACCTCCTATGCCATAGTAGCCTGAATACCTGAGTGCAACTCTGCAACACACCTCCGCACTCGCTCCGCCTCAATAGAAAGTATCATAAGTGCATGGTGAGTCAACTCATAGAATCTCGCCTCATAATCGATCATAGACAACTGACACTACTGGAGCTGCTCAAACTAAAATTGCAACACTTCCCTCTGATAGGGTGGAATATACCTGTCCAAGAATAGCCGTGTAAACTTGTCCCAAGTCATGGGAGGAAAACCCACTGACCTGCCGAGAAGATAAGACTGCCACCACCTACGGGCCTTGCCCTCAAACTAGAAAGTAGTGAAATCTACCCCATGGGACTCCAATATCCTCATGTTGTGCAGTCTGTCCCTGCATCGATCAATGGAGTCCTGGGGATCGTCATGTCGCTAAACCAGAAAGACAAGAGGATGTAGCCTAGCATCAAATAGCTTCTGCGGCTCACCTGCCACAGTTGGTCTAGGCTCAGGTGCAACTGATGCAATTTTCTGGGCTCCGCCCACAGGTAGTGCAACCAGGGTCTGATATACGATAACTGCATGCCTCGGAGCCTGGCAATAGGGTTCTGTGCTCTCCCTTCCGCCTGAGATGTGGCTGGGTTCGCTGGAAATAAACTAGCCTAAGTCATAGTGTCCATGAATTGTAGCATACAACCCATGACCTCCTGAAATCCTAGTGCTAACATGAAATCTATCGGGGCTGGCTCTGTTGCGGGCACCTCGCCCTGCTCCTCAATAATGGGATGCTTTACTGGATCCGCTGGTGGTACAACTAGGGCAACTCTAGGATGTCCTTGTTCCCGACTTCGGGCTGGTATCTTTCCCTAGCCTCAGTCTCAGCCCCTAGCAACAAGCGGAGTAGTTCCTCTTGGGTCTGGAACGTCTGCCGTGTGTGTTCTCATCATCTAGGAGAGAATAAGAGAAGAAACTTAGCTCACCATCAACTGCACGATAGGATATGTATAAAGAGTAGTTTTCTAACACCCTATAGCCTCTCGAAGATAAGTACGATAAAAGTACTGACATCTCCGCACCGATCCACAAGACTCTATCAGGTCTTCCCATAACTTGTGAGACCTACGTGAACCTAGTTCTCTGATACCATGTTTTAACGTCCCAATTTCCATTATAGGCCGTGATAGCACCCAAAACTGTTTCTAGGGAAGCCAACAGTGAACAATCTAGTGATTCCCATTTTATAAGTTTTTCAAGTAATTAACTTTCCTTAATTTAAAGGATTTAATGAATAATAGATTAAAAATAATCGAACAAAAGCAACTAAATGCAATCATAACAGTAGATATCCAACCCAAAATCATTAGTCTACTAGTGTGTGCCAAGACCCGGTGTCACAAGAGTATGAGCATTCTAGTAGAATATACAAAAAGAATACTTGTCTACTGTCTGAAATGAAATAGATAGAAAATATAACAAAAGGAAGACTTCGGTTGCTGTAGAACGGCTCGGAAGGGCAGCTCACCATATAATCTTGTACTAGGAGTCAAACGTGCACGCCAGCCTGATACCAGATGTACCTGCCTCAGATTCTGCACAGCGTGAGTACATAAACAACATATACCCAATAAGTATCCAGTCAAACCTCGAAAAAGTAGTGATCGGGGGTCGACTTTGACACTTACTATGGGATAACAATGATATATCAAAATTTTATACTAATTATGTATTACATGAATAATACAGAAAACTTAATAATAGGAAATAGGAAATACTCGTTTTACATTATTAACTACCAAGTTTATTTTCATCATTAACAGTTTGTATCTCAAGGCATTTAAGCAATATCAATTATAAATAGTTCAAAAGATTTATCATGCGCAAGTTATGCCGAGGTCGTACGGCCCGATCCAATGTAATATTTAAATTGTGCACTGCCGAGGGTCGAATGACACGAGCTATATATGCATCTATCTGCTACCGAGGCGTTCAGCTTGCTCTACAAATAAAAAATACTTCAAAGAAACACAAATTTTCAATAACAGTCAAGTGTCTCATTTACAACTTCAAGTATATGAAATTTAACCTTTTACAATTATTTTATCAACTTTCAATATGATTTAGGTAATTAAATCATCAAGTAGGGGCAAACATTGCAATTATAGCATGATATAGGCCCTAGACTACCCGTTCATTAGCATAATTAGTAGCTACGTACCGACTCTCATCACCTCCTACATACGTAGACCCCACAAATAGTTACACATATTTATTTAATTCGCCTATGGGGTTAATTCCCTCTTACAAGGTTAGAAAAGAGACTTATCTTGCCTCAAGGCCTACCTTTCGATCCAAGATTTGTGCTGAAACCCCCAATTGGGGGTCAAACGACTAGAAACTAGTCAAAAGTTATACTCCCTCCATTTCAATTTATGTGAACCCATTTGACTGGACACGGAGTTTAAGAAAATAGAGAAGACTTTTGAACTTGTGGTGTAAAATGAGGCACAATTATTTTGTGTGGCTATAAATCATTGCATAAAGGTAAATTGTATCCAAATAAGGAAAGAGGTCATTCTTTTGGGCACGGACCAAAAGGGAAATAGGTTCACATAAATTGAAACGGAGGGAGTATAAGATAGTCAATTTATGCTAAAACGTTCATATCCCAACTTTAAAGTGATTACCCAACTCTAAATGTAAGATTCCCAAGATTTACCCCGGGGACCACGTGTCCGAATTCCGGAATTTTTCAAAAAAAGTTGTTACTCATAACCCCATGAATTCAAATATATTATTTGTACTAAATTCCATAACAAATTTCATGGTTAAATCTCATTTTCATAAAAAAACTTAGGTTTAAATCTAAACCCTTGATTTTCATCAATTTGTACATGTTACTCTACCCATAATCTATGTATTTAACTCATGTTGTGTAGAAAATTACTTATCTCAAGGTGCAACGTGAAAACCCCCTTCCAAGTGCTCTAAAAATCACCCAAGAGTTGAAAGAAAATGAGCTAAATGGTCTAAGTCTCGCAATTAATAAGTTGTGCACATGTCCTAGATGTCGCATTTGCGATACCTGGTTCGCAAATGCGACAAAGCCATCGCAAATGCAAACCTAGGCTTATGCTGCCAAGGTCACAAATGTGACCAAGGAGTCACAAATGCGAACTCTGCTAAGGTCGCAAATGTGACCAAAGTGTCGCAAATGTGAACACTGGCCATGATTGGCTTCTTCGCAATTGCGCAGCCTACCTAGAAAATGTGAACAAGTTCTCGCATTTTTGAGACTTGCAATAGGTGCCAAGAAGCACTAGAAAAACTGAAGTATTTTTTCATCATTCCAAACGTCCTAAACTCACCCGAGCCCTCGGGGCTCCACATCAAACACCCATACAAGTATAACAATATCATACAAACTTGCTCGTGCGATCAGAACACTGAAATAACATCAAAAAAGCATGAATCGGATGCCAAAACGCATGGATTAACTCATGAACTCAAAAACTTCTAAAAACACTTCCATGCATTCGATTCTATCAAATCAACTCGGAATGACACCAAATTTTGCGTGCAAGTCTTAAATGAAATTACAGACCCACTCCAAATTTCAAAACTGGAATACGAACCCGATCAAAATGTCCACCCTCGGTCAAACTTTTCAAAAACTTCATATTTCTAGCTTTTGTCAAATGAACCCAAAATGACCTATATACCTCCGAATTCACTTACGGACATGCCCCCAAGTCCGGAATCACCATATGGAGCTAGCCCCAGGCTAAAAATACAAAATGAATGTCTAGAATGTAAAAAATCCACTTCAACCCAAACTTATGAAATTCACTCAAAATGCCAACTTTCATAATTAAGCGCTGAAACATTTCCAGGTCGTCTAAAACCCGATCCGAACATACGCCCAAATTTGAAATCATCATACGAACCTATTAGAATCGTCAAATCCCAATTTCTATTTACTCAAAACATTGACCGAAGTCAAACTTAGTCTTGTAAGCCAACCTTAAGGAACCAAGTGTTCCGATTTCAACGTGAACCCTACCAAATCCCAAACTAACCATCTCCGCAAGTCATAAAATAGTAAAATCACATAGGTGAAGTCTTATTTAGGGGAACGAGATACTAGAAAGAAAAATGACCGGTCGGGTCGTTACATAATCACCCTACCGTCCTACATCAACACCATGCCGAGACCCATACGCGACACATCACAATATAATGTGAAAGCATTCTTGAGCTTTTAAAAGCTCTCATTGCACAAATCTGTCCACCTAAACAGAGCACCCTTTTGGGTTATCCTGGTCATAGGTGCTACAATAGATGAGAAACCCTCTACAAATCAACGATAGTACCCTGCCAAACCAAGAAAACTCTGGATATCTGTAGTTGAGGATGGTTTGGACCAACTCTGCACTGTTTCAATCTTTTTTGGATCTAGCTTGATCCCCTCACTCGATACTACATGACCCAGAAATGCCATTGAATCTAGCCAGAATTCACACTTCGAAAACTTTGCATTTAACTTCTTTTCCTTCAAACTCTGAAGCATAATCCTCAGATGCTGCTCATGATCCTCCCGACTCCGGGAGTACACCAGAATATTGTCAATAAACACAATGATGAAAGAGTCAAAATAGGGTCGGAATACACTGTGCACCAAGTGCATGAATGCGGCAGGGGCCTTGGTCAACCCAAATAACATCACAAGGAACTTGTAGTGACTATACCGAGTCCTAAAAGCAGTCTTCGAGATATCTGGCTCTCAAATATTCAACTGATGATAGCCCGAACACAAGTCAATCTTGGAAAATACTCTGGCACCCAGTAACTGATCAAATAAGTCATCAATACAAGGCAATGGATACCTGTTCTTCGTTGTAACTTTGTTCAACTGGCGATAATCAATACATATGCGCATAGAATCATCCTTATTCTTCGCAAACAAGAATGAAGCACCCAAAGGTGACACACTAGGATGAATGAAGCCCTTATCAATCAACTCCTATAACTGCTCCTTTAACTCCTTAAACTCAGTTGGAGCCATACGATATGGAGGAATAGAGATGGGCTAAGTGGCCAATAACAAATCAATACCAATGTCGATATCCCTATTAGGCGGCATGCCCAAAAGATCTGCTAGATATACATCTGAATAATCACTCATTATTAGAACTGGCTCAACGGTAAGAGTGACAACACTAGCATCCCTCACATATGCTAGATACACATCACACCCCTTCTCAACCATTCTCTAAGCCTTAAATGAAACAACCCTGCTAGGAACATAATCTAAGGTACCTCTCTATTCTAATCGTGGTAATCCTAACATAGCTAACATCACTATCTTGGCGTGACAATCAAGGGTATCATGATAGGGTGACAACCAATCCATGCACAAGATAACATAGAAATCTACCATACTGAGCAACAATAATTCAACTCTGGTCTCAAAACCACTAAGAACAACCAAACATGACCGATATACACGGTCAACAATAATAGAATCTCCCACGGGCATAGACACATAAATGGGATAACTCAAAAAATTGCGGTATACCCCCAAATACAGAGCAAAATAAGATGACACATAGGAATAAGTGCAGCCTAGATCAAATAAGACTGATGCATCTCTAAGACAGATCAGAAAAATACCTGTAATGATAGAGCTGATGCAACTGCCTCCATCCTCGCAGGAAGAGTATAGTCTCTAGCCTGGCCTCCCCCTCTAGGGTGACTTTTACCTACTCGACCTCTACCTCTAACCAGTTGTACATATGAGGTGGCAACTGGTGCGACAACCATGGATTGAGAGGCCTGAGGGCTCGGTAGAATACACGGAGCCTGAGTAGTATGTGGAGGTACACCCCTCCCGAGTATAGGGTAATCCCTCACCACATGATGGGTGTCACCACACTCAAAAAAAGATCTCAGAGGATATGGACGTTGTGGCTGGCTTGGGCCTGGTTGGCTGGACTAACCTATGTAAGCATCTCGTGTAGGAGGTGTACTAAATAATGGCGATGCATAATAGGGAGCCTGAGGCCTAGGAGTGGCCGGAATACTATTGGAAGCTATAAGTGCTGAATGAACAGGTGGACTCACATAGCTTGTACCATGACAAAATGCAACTAGGGCACGTGTACTACTGTATGAGCCAGACTCTTGAGACCTCCTGGGCTCCCTATCCTCTCTCTCCCGAGTCAACATACCCTCCAACATCCAAGAAATCCCCATTACCTGCTGGTATGGGATGTCCTTCTCCAACTATCGGGCCATGCTAAATATGATATTGGGGTTGATCCCCTCGATAAATCGAGAAGCCGCTCTCGAATAATAGCAACCAAGGTTGGTACATGTCTAACAAATCACTGAACCAGATCGCATACTTTGACACGATCATAGAACCCTGGTGCAACTGCTCAAACTCTACACGCCATACATCTCTGAGACTCTGGGGAACATACTCCCTCAAGAAAATATCCAAGAACTGAATCCAAGTGAATAAAGCTGCCTCGACCAGACTAATCCAATTCATATGTTTGCCACCACTGATAGGCTGCTTTTCTAAGCTGGAACGAAGTGAAAGAAACCCCATTGGACTCCGCAACACCCATAGTACGGAGGATATAGTGGCACTCCTCAAGAAAAACCTGGGCATCCTCTAACGCCAAGCCACTGAATGTAGGAGGGTGGCAATTCTTGTACCTCTCGAGCCTGAGCTGATCCTCCTCAGAAACCGCTGCCCTAACCTTAGGCCGAACTGGGGATACCGGCTGCACTGTTGACTTCAAGAACCTGGTCCACCTGGACCCGTTTCTCTAGGGTGGGGCGACGGGAGTCTGTGCTCCTCCCCCGTCTTAAGATGTGGTAGGAGCAAGTGGTATCAACCCTGCCTGAGCCAAACTGATAAACATAATCAGAAACTAGGCAAAAGTTTCATGGAGAGGTTGTGCAATAACAGGCATCTCAGGTGCTTGCCCTCCAACTAGAGCTACTGGTGGCTCCTCTCTAACAGCTTGTGCAGGTGCTCTGGCTGCACAATGTGGTCTTTCTTAGCCTCTACCCAGGCTCCAACCTCTCGCGGCTCTAGCACGGGGTGCAAGAGTCTGGTCATCTAATATAGTTGTACGTGGCCACTCCATCTATGAGAGAATACAAAGACAAAAATTCAGAATCCAAAGTAAAAGATTTCGCACGATAAGGAATCAAAGAAGTGAAAGAAGTGAAAATTTTTCCTAACAGATCTATAGCCTCCCGAAGATAAGTACATACGTCTCTGTACCGATTTGCGAGACTCTACTAAACCTGCTTGTGACTCATAACACCTGTACGCGGTGAAATCAGAGGGCTCGATTTCCTGCCATCAAGTCGTCTCGGGGAGGTACCTCGGGACCCCAAGAACATGAAGCCACCTCAGGAAGATATCTCAAGACCCCGATGACATGAAGTCACAACTTAGTTCACTCCTTCGAGGCCTGTCGAGGTCCAATTCAAGGTCGATATAAAGAAAAAAGGAGCGAGCCCCCAAGACATGCGGTTGAGTCTGACAGGAGCGGCCTATCCCTAGCCTATGCTGGGGTGTCGAGTCAAGCCATCACATCTCCATATTTTATAAATTAAATATACATGTATTCTGAGTTTTCCTCTCCTATAAAAAGGGGACTCGCCTTACCTTCTAAGGGACTGATGTTGCTCCTACTATTCTACAAAGTGCAATAATATCTCTCTCTCTCTCTCTCTCTCTCTCTCTCTCTCTCTCTTTTCTTACTAAAGCTTTTTGGTTCTCACTGATACTGAGGATACCTCGATATCCTTTGCCTCTACATGTGTTCTTCATTTTATATGTGTTCTTTATCGTACAAACTCAATTTCGGTCATAACTAGCTTCGTTTGATTATATCTCTAACTATTAGATTACTCCCGAGTATCCCTAACAACCCAAGCTTGACCCCGAGGTCGACCTCGAAGTTCCAATCGACCAAGCTTATGCCCGGGTAACAGAACCTTTGGCTCGCTCGTTACCTCACTTATCTTCCGCCCCATTGTTAAAACTCATAATACCTGCATCGTATGCACTAAAAAATTAGCTTGGGAATAGATCACGTATTTTTAGAGCCCCATTTAAAAAATTTAATTATTATTAACATTTTCACGGAACAGTTTGGCGCCCACCATGGGGCTAAAAATAATAGTGATTATTTTCTTGCTAGTTTCATCACGCAAACGCATATCATTTTTCACACTTTTTTTTGTCCAAGATCCTTTGATTTCAGGTAAAAATGTCTGGCTCGGTGAACAGAATTGGGAACGACCGCCTTGAAGACCATGGGGAAAATGGTATAGCTATCCCGGCCGCCAGAGCACCACTACAGGATCCCAATAATGCACCTAGACCAATGCTAGTAGACGCAGACTCACAGGACGCACAACAAGTCAATGAAAGTTCTCACGCCGACAGAATCGTGCGACACAGTGACCGACAAGAAGTTCAAAAAACCCCGGCCCGGGATGAACATGAAGTTATTCTTCAGGTTATTTTTGAAATGTTGCAGGCACAACTGCTGGCCATTGCTTGGTTGCAAATCCATCCGAGGACCCCTAGCGTAGCAACACCGGAGACAGCTTCCCCCGATGAGCGCACCACCGCTCACGCATACACAAAGAAAAACGGCGACCTTCAAGATGACCCCGACACAAAAACATACACCGATGTCATCAAAGAAGCAGTGACGGAAACCGACAACTCGGAGGCCGAACAAAGAAAGGGAGAAGCACCACAAGAATCTGCATCCTGCAACCTGATAGGATGAATGGGATCATGCCCGGCTTCGAATGAATAGAAAACCCCGGCCTTTGCTCGGTATTTTAATAGAGCATACCCGCCGACCCCAGGTCATTTCAAATAAATGTAGCCAGATATCAGGCTGAGACTTGGCCATGCATCTGTACCCAACACCGGCCGCTAATCGGGGCCGTGGGCGGCCATCCAGAATCCTCTACAGGAACATCACACCCAAGCAGGCCTTCCACGAAAAAACTAATTCTGAACGGATGGAGATACCATCTATGCACCGCTAATGAGATGAACTCCCCAAGATCCAACATACCTTGCAATGGTAGGGGGTAGTTCGAGGGCGACGCCCCCGGGGAACCTCCAGCGAACCAGATCCGGTGAGGCACAACTGGCAGACGAACCACATCTAGCAGAGTGTGGGCTCAACATTATTATGCCAAATATCATAGTCACCATAAGTGAAACCAGGAACGCTGAGCAACTCAGGCCTACTCGACCAAGGCCCCTTCGAGGGAACCAAAACTTGACGCGGGATCCGTATGATGCAAGTGATAGCGGCCACAAATGACTCCAGTCCCAAAAATATGACAACAGTGCTACTCAGTCAAATTCGCCGACGAGTACTATCGAACGGTCAGGCTCAAATCTGGCCCCGAGGAAAGAAGACTATCGGGAAGGATGAAGTAAACAAGCCGCGACGTGTCACTACGACAATGGAGGAGCAACGACTCCTTTCGAGAACTCATGAACCATAAAGCAAAACTACCCGCCACCAAGACAAAGGCAGATCCAGGGAAATATTTCGAAGGATACTTTTTGCATCCATGGAAAGGGGCACCACGACTCCACCCCAGCGTCACATCGGCACATTGGTAAGCTCTCCCTCATCCGCGTAATCTTAAAATAAATCATGTGCTCATAGATTCAGGAAGTTCGGTCACCCGCAACTACGGTATCGGACCAAAGGTCAACAGGGCGGTCCACATTAACGAACCAAATTAACCCCACATCCCGAATCCTTGGTGAACTCCAAGTAACAAGTCACCGAAAAGACCATTCTCTCCATATAGCCTGCTTGAATCTGAGCTGGGACCTCGGGTTTTACACCATCAAAGGAAGCGTAAAGTATAAACATTTTATTCAGGTGACCACCGACACTCTACCCAAAGGTGTCGACGGTACCATCTCGATAGAGGAACGAGATTCCTCACAAAGGGCAGAACTAGAATAAGTCGATAGGGACGCACCGAGTCCCGGAACATTGCCTACATACCCCGCGATAAAGAAGAACTGCTTTCGCTCCTTCATTTTCCTTTTACTGACTTGAACGGAGATAACTAGCTAGGATGTTTGGAGGTTCTCAAGACTCTACCCGGAGATTCCTAGTCCGCACATAGGCGACCGCCGTATTTTTTCCCTTCAGTCGGGCTGCCGCCCCGAAAGGAACCTTGTCAGCAAGATTACTGGTAGAACATCATACCAGAAGAAGGTCCGATGATACCACGGGCTTTATTCCTATATCCCAACAACGAACGATGGTTTGCCTCTAAAAGAATCCCCCCTTGGAATGACCCAAAGGCGGCGGACTAAACCCCCTTCGGGAATTACATATTGGGCCATAACGATCCAAGAAGCCATGCACGCATGGATCGAGTTCACAATGGAAAAATAATGTACATCTATACCAAGCAATAAAAGGATATTTTCTCGGCATTTTATTCTACGGACAAAGAAGTCTCAAGAATATCCCTGGCAGGGGGCCCCCCTCCATCAACTGCATTCCGAAATACTCAAGAACTCGGTGACTATGAATAGGCACTCGCGCGATCTCAGGATCAAAACTCCGGCCTCATAATCCCCTACAAGGCAACTCTGAGCTCACAAGAAGCGGTCTTCATGTTAAATAACTTGATGACTCGGAAACTGTCGTAAAATCACCATATGCTGGAAAATCCAAAACTGTAAGACCCTTAACGGGCAGACTCAGCATAACCAGGTCCATTCTACATCGCCCAGGAACTGTAAGACCTCAAATGGCATGACAAACTATAAGACCTCAACAGGCATGACAAACTGTAAGACCTTAAAAGGCAAGACAAACTGTAAGAGCTTAACAGGCACGAAAATCCCAAAGTTTAGGCTATAGGTCGCATTTGTAAAAATACCGAAAGGGCATACCCTCGATGTGGATGCCTAAACTATCACTCAGGATCAAAAATATCTACGGCCAAACACACATGACTATGGTCAAAACGGCTGATACAACCAAAATAACGCAACTTGGGGAAGCCCGACCATCGCAAAATAAAAATTGCAGGCCACTACTTCGAATATATTTTGAAAAGAACCGGTTAAAATAGGTTTCCCTCAATAGGAAAACAACGAGCTATAAACCTTCCGAGGTGCTCAAAATATAGCCAATTATGACATGAAATCGAGGTTCTTTTAGAACCGACAACGGGTCAGGCAAGAATCTTTCAAAAAGACCTTAACGAGCGGAAAACAAAGTTTACAAAAAGCCTACGGGAAAATAGCATAAGAGCCATTGTCGCCAGCTAAGCAAGCCTACAGGCCACATATCAAAAAGGTCTCTACGACCAAAAAGCGTAAGAGCCATTGTCGCCAGCCAAATTGACAACTTGAGGATTAAAGTGAGCTTGAACCGTAACTCGATTTGGAGACCGGATCCAAAATAGTTAACTAAGCAAGCCTACAAGCCACGTATCAAAAGGTCTCTACGACCAAAAAGCGTAATAGCCATTGTCGCCAGCCGAATTGACAACTTGAGGATTAAAGTAAGCTCGAATTGTAACTCGATTCAGAGACCGGATCCAAAAATAGTTAACTAAGCATGCCCCCAGGCCGTATATGGAAAGGTCTCAAAGACAAAAAATCACGTGCAAAACACTACCCCATTCAGGAAATCGAAAGGTGCGTAAAGGTCAATTACAGCCTGAATCGCAAAGCGACTCAGAGACTGGACCCACAATAAGCGCAAAACTACAACTTGCCTAAGGTCACGACACAAATGCCATGATCGCCAAGCCGAATGAGCCCCCGGATCACCCGCTTATGAGGTTGTTTCAACCCGAAGTAAAGAAGGCCACCGTGACCTGCACATGCAGTCAGGGAAGAGCTTAAAGGCCCGTAACAACTCGACTCGTAAAGCGACTCGAAGACTAGATCTAAATGGCTGGACAAAGCGCATGGACTGCAACGCTCTCTCCTAGGAGCCCAGGGCTAGCCCGGTTAATCCCGGATCCGTGGGGATCCCGCCAAACATCAAAATCGTCCTGATCGAAGATAATAACAGAAAGAGATATAGAAGAAGTAAGGATTCAAAGTATCTTCTTGTTTCTCACATACGGAGGAAAAAGGGGGATAGCCACACTCTCCAAAAACGGATATGTTCTACATATATAAAAAACAAGCAACAAAATGGCACAATCTATGATCCGTTCCGAAGAGTTACAGCTCGCCGGGTTCACTGCCCGCCCCGGCGGAAAGAATTGACCATGCGTCACGCTTGTCTGCCCTTGCTCGATCCAATTCATCAGAAAGAATAAATACTCTCGCACCAATCTCCTCGAGTGCTTTCCTTCGGGATCTAAAACGGACATATTCCTTGATCTTTTTCTCCCGGTCGAGGGCTCGCTTCAGCTCGGCTTGAGCATCCGCAACATCCTTCATACGGACCGCTATCTCCTGATCAGCGTTGGCTCTGTTTAGCATTGCCCTAGCCCCGACATCAATTACCTCAGCTCTGGTCTTCGAAAGTTCAGATTCCAATTTCTCGATCACATCTGCTTGGATTTTGGCATTATCTCGAGCCAAGCACAGTTGGACTTCTAAGGCAGGAACCTTGGCCAAGGCACTTGCCTCCTCTAAAATGTGAGCTTGCACCTGAGCCCTTAGCTTACAAAAAGCATTTCTTGCGCGATCAATATCGCCCTTGAGGTGCTCCATGGCCTATGTCTTTTTTTTACAGCTGATATAACAGAGAAGAGCGTTAACCTAAAAAGGCCGAAGAAAGCAAAGCTTGGGCTGCATAAAGTTACCTGCTCCATCAAATACCTCTCATAATTCGAGCTTCTGTACGCTTCGCATCGCCAATGCAGCAACTCGCCCTCCTTCTCCTCGCTAAGCAGCCTAAGGAATTCTCCCTCATCCCAAACTTTCTGAAACTTGGCCCCTTGACGGACCAGCTCAGACATCAGCCTATCACAAGCCTGCATAAGGAAAACTCAATGACAAACGAAGGACGCAGAAATAAAGCCAGCGAACTTCCTCAAAGTCGGAGCATAGTCTTGTTGATCATGCCCCTTCCCCCCTAGGAGAGCCGATCTCGGGCATAGCATACCCGCTCAAAGGCATCGATGACCTAGAATCAGGTACCCCAGGTGCAACAGACTCAGACAATGCCTTCTCCTTGGAGATACTGGCATGGTCAACACCGCCAGTAGCTCCATCGCCTTGAAGTGAGGGAAGAGAGATCAACGACTCCTTCCCCTCTTCGGAAGAACAATGTCTCATCCCAAAGAACTGCCCGATACCTACAAGCAATAAATCCAATGCAAGTAAGAGGAAAAATGTTACCTCAAATATATGAGGGCCGAGGCAAAGTCAGCACGCGCACATACCTTGGCATTTTGCTCCCCACCTGACGTGAAGCACAGCTCGCCACCGACGCTCATCGCAAGACGCATGGGTCACCAACCTCCAGACCCAGCCGGGCAGATCAAAGACTTTGCCTGGCGTCCATAAAATTGCTACAAAAGGGTAAAACACATCATTATTTAACTAACTTCCGCTATAGGTACAACCTAAAAGAGCACTGGACGCTCCATTCACGTGCGTAATTCCACCCTTCGGGAAATGGCAAAAGCTCTGAGGGGATGATGTCGACCGTCCGGGCCCGAACGAACCAACCGGCCTATTCTTAACCCCCTCCTCTTCATCATCGATAACAAATAGCGAGGATGAATAAAACTTTAGGGTTAGCAGGCCCTGATGATGAATGGGCCGATACAGCCGGATGAGGTGGTCGAGCGTAAATTCGAGATCTACCTTCTCCGCAAAGAACCTCATCATCAGCACCACCCGCCAAAATGACGGATGTATCTGTGCCAAAGTAACTCGATAGTTTAAGCAAAAATCAAGCAAAACCCTATCAGGGGGCCAAATGCGAAAGGATATAGGTGCACGCTCAAGAACCCATCAGTGGAGTCTGCGATGCCCTCATCTGGGCAAAGTTCCCGCAGTGTTACCCCCTCGCTCCGCCCGTAGTACCTCCTCACCATCTCCAGGTGTTCCTCTATTATCAAGGATGTCATCTCCAGAGCGTAATCCCTCGGTTCCTAAGCTCCAGGAGCAGCGCCCCCATCCCCTGCTGGATCGGCCCCAAAGTGGTTCCCATGACTATGGTAAAACTAATAGGTCATGGTAAGGGCGCACACCAACACTTTTTGCGCTTAAGGAAATGAAGTACCCAGTGCCAAAGCGGAAAGGCGGCTATCTAAAGGTAGAAAATTCTTGCCAAGGAGCTGAAGACACCCTACATATATGCGATAAGCGGCAACGATTCGCCTGCCCGAGGCAAACCCCGGGAAGCCGACAGCCTCGATACAAATCGACGGGTCAATACCCGATCTACAAAGCATTCTCCAATGAGAAGTCAAGACTCGAAGGACTGTTCGTACTATCTCCATGCTCGAGGCAGAATTCTACGTCAAGAACCCCCGGCCCAAAGAAGTCGGGCCTCAGTGAGCTTTAAACTCTGACATTTGACACAAGGCAAGCACCTGGTTTCACTATCCCCACTTCCTAAAAAGAGGAATAAACACAGGAAGCTTCAATCGTGAAAGCTCCACGAAGGCCCGAGGAAGTGCCTAGATACAAGAAAACTCCTCAACAAAAGTCAATCCTATACATTCTAAAAGGGTTATCTACATCAAGATCAATAGGGACCCCCGGGTACCCGAAGATGGCCTTCGTTCGGGATAACATTCCCAAAGGCCCCGAAATTCGATGCATGATCACCAAGCAACTCGGAGGGCCTTTATATCCCGAACCTACCAGGCTAATCCAAGATTGGTCCGAAGTACGATGATAGGTCAGAGAAGGGCCATACCGATCAGTAGAAGATCAGAATGAACGCTCACGCTCAAGCCAGATATCAGCGGCCAACAAATAAGAGAACACATTCAAAGGGTCTTGAAGGGCATGAGAACATACAAAAACAAAAAAAGTAAGGAAAGCATAAGTCAACATTGTATATTCCTAGTCATAAAATTTTTGCGTACAACAGCCCCCAAGGGGTCGATACATTCAATTACAAAAGCCTACATGAGTCTACACCTAAAGCGGAGGAATGTAAGGATGTACATGTGATGAAACCCGGAAGCCCAGTCCGCCCTCGAGGGTGCATCTCCGGTATCGGCATCCTCGAGCGTCACACCCTAGAGGGTTATCCCTTCAACCTCCACCTCCTCTAGGTTCCTAGCTCAATCCCTCAAGGGATTCCCGCCGGAAAAGATGGAGAAGATGAAAAGGAGGAGACACAGAGGAGACAGAGAAAAGAGATGATTCGGCGGGCCTCAACCTCAATGACCGAGAGGGCTACCTTATCCCTCGGGAAAGAAAGAGCCCTAAGGATGAGGTGCCACACCAGGCCCTGGTATGAGAGTGAGAAGCGGTGCATAATCCGAATGGTTGTCTACATAAGGGGAGGATCGATTCCTCGTCCATGGCCACTTCAAGCCAACGGCAGCAGCCGACAACATCATAGCAACGACCATAACGGGACATCGCGATTATGCTCAACAAAGGGATGTCCCGATGAAGGGCAATGACATAACTTAAGGGAACTCCTCCTAATGGTATTGAGGCTATAAACCCCAAGCATGATGTTCAAAGGAAGAAGAAGATGACAAGAGGGAATAGGCAAAGCATGCCGATGAAGATACTGGGATAGGAAAAACAATGCCAAGGCACCCCATTTATTGGGGGCAGCAGCACGGTCGTCGAGGCTCTGGAAAATTGACCGACGAATGCAATTATTGCATCCTTGAAAAACTAAATCGACGGCAGCACTTTTTGCCTTGAAGAATGGAAGTGGTAGAGTGTTGAGCAGGAGTCTAAGAGATATGCCATCTATCACGAAAGATTGCGCCACAACGCGGATCGGCAATGCACTATCGCCATAATGAGCTAGAGGAGTCAATGGTCATAATCGTTTCCCATTACTTCATTCTGAGAAATGCGGAGACTATCTGTATTCGGTGAAATCAGATGGCCCAATTTCCAGCCATCAAGCCATCTCGGGGAGCTACCTCGAGACACCGAGAATATGAAGCCACCTCAAGAAGATACCTCGAGACCCCGAGAACATGAAGCCACCTCGGGAAGATATCTCAAGACCCCGATGATATGAAGTCACAACTTAGTTCACTCCTTCGAGGCCTCTCGAGGTTCGATTCAAGGCCGATATAAAGAAAAAAGGGGCAAGCCCGCAAGACATACAGTTGAGTCTGACAAGAGCGGCCTATCCCTAGCCTATGCTGGGGTGTCGAGTCAAGCCATCACATCTCCATATTTTATAAATTAAATATACATGTATTCTGAGTTTTCCTCTCCTATAAAAAGGGGACTCGCC
>MU711738.1:98205-120425 GCA_026770625.1 Nicotiana glauca | reverse complement strand
AGAGATAGCAGTTGTTAGGTTAACTCTCTGTGGATTCGACCCTGAGCGTAATACTTGGGTTTTATTTGCAACGTCCGCAGAATCCTATTTAGAGGATACACTTTGGGCGTGATCAATAACCAATACACATCCGTAGCGATACATCTTTCTTTCTTACAAAGAGAATCAGTGCACACCCAATACGAAATTTCTACTATTAGAATCACATAAATCTAAATCTAACTTGACACCACAAAATTTCAGGTTTTTAGGTCCAATTTTACGGGGCCTTAAAATCGAGCTCCCAAATCAATTATTGTGTTATGAACTCAAATCCTTATTTTTTTTAAATTTAAATCTGCCAGGTAATTTCTTGTTAGCGGACGTGGAATCTTCCTCACGTTCGCGAAGCACAAAAATGCTACTGCCCTAAAAAACCTCTTTCGCGAACGCGATGTTCACTGCCCCCAGGCCTTCGCAAAGGCAGAACCTCTCACACAAATGTGTAGGCCAAGTGTGAGGTCCACCCGTCTACCACTCTTCTTCGCGAACGCGTGAACTCCTAACTTCTATATCTGACGCCAAAACCTATCAAAACACGTCTGATTGACCTCGAATTTTTCTCACAAGTCACATTTGATATTATGGACATACTCCAACTTTCAAAATTGGAATCTGGCCCTGATATCAAAAAGTCCACTCACGGTCAAATTTCTCAAAAACCTTCTAATTTCCAACTTTTGCAAAATAACACTGAAATGACCAATGAACCTCCAACCAATATCCGGATGCGCTCCTAAGACCAAAATAACCAAACAGAGCTATTGATATTGACGAAACTCCATTCCAGAGTCCTCTTCACATAAGTCAAACTATAGTCAACTCTATAACACAAACTTCACACTTAGAGACTATGTGTCCCATTCCACTTCGAAACTCTCCCGAACCTGACACCGAGCATCCCGGCAAGTCAAGTGGCCATAAAATGAAACGGAGGAAGCAATAATTAGGGATACATGCTAATATACTTAAATCGACTGGCCGGGTCGTTACACATACGTTTTCTTAGGATGATATTCCCAATTTGATTTCTCAACTTTTAAAAGGATGAATAATCATCTAGATTAAAAAAGAAAAAAATGAAGGTAGATGTGGATCTTTCAGCAGAATTGAGATTCATTAGTTGGAACAATTAAAAAGAGGCAAAGGTTCTATTTTTTAACTGAGATTTGTTTGTTGATTATTTAAATGTTATTTTTAAATTAAAGCACTACATAATTAAACTTTTTCAAAATTTTGATTTGCATAATTTTTATTTACTTAAATAAAGCACAGAGTTATAAAAAATTATATATATATAAAGAAAATATTGAAGAAGACCTTTATTTATATGTTGTTGAAAAAATACTGTAATTTAATTAAGCGCATCTAAAGCTAGTAGTGGTTACAATTGATGATAGTGGTCAACAACGATGACGGTTGTTAGGTCATGGCTGGTGGTAAATGTGATCAGTTGAGGTGGCTGGCGATGTTGTTTGTGCAGTTATAGCGACTAGAAGTGATGGCTCGCGGCGATGGTTGGCATTGCTATTGGTGGTTGGCCGTGAAAAGCTTATGTATGGCTAAAGGTGGCAAAATGGTTCAAAGAAAACAGTTAACCACCTATATTATTCACTAAAAAATGGGTTAGATAATGAACTATTTAAACACGGGTCAAATATGGATAAGAACCATATTATCCATTTAGAAAATGGATAACCAATGAGTAATCAATGGATAACCAATGGGTCTAACTTTTACATTTGTAAAGCCTCAAATTGGGAGTTCCTCACGTTAGGGAGACTAAGAATTCTCCCAAAAGTGATCATATACAAGAAATCATAGATAATATGGGTTACCCATAATATCCGCCGGTTAACCTGTTTTTTATCCGTATTAGATATGGGTCGGGTCGGATAATTAATACATTTTTCATTACTCGTTTTTGACCCGAACCATATCCGACCTGCCCCGCCCATTTGCCGCTCCCATGTATGGCTAGTAGTGTAAGTGACTAGTAATAGACTAATAATGAAGATGATATTCTGGTACCAAATTGATAGGTATCGAGAATAGAATAGTGATTAAGAAGAAGAAACTGAGAAGCGAAGAAGAAGAAGTTGAGGCAGTCTACGAGAAAGAGAAGAAACAGTGAAATAGAAGAGAGAATTTGGGACAATTTTCTGTATATTCATATCACTAATCAATTACAATAGTCTCATATATATATATATATATATAGGATCACATAATAGCAGAATTCTAGGTGGGGAAATGCAAAGTTTGCTTCTAATTGCATTTCCCACCATTATTACATTTAAAACTCTAACTATTTTTTTGAATTCGTCTACTTGGCATCCTCGTTGGCATCTATGTTGGTTCCTTATGCTGATTGTGTATCAATACCCTCCCCATAAGGAACACCCTTGTCCTCAAGGGTGAAAAGAGGAAATAGGATGCGAAGGATAGAAGCCAACTCCCATGTAGCTTGGGATTCGTCAAGATCCTTCTATTTGATCAAACAGTGAGCCACTGCCCTGTTACCTTTCTTAATGAAACGTCTGCTTATGACAGCTTCAGGTTGAGGACATAAGGGACTCGCCAAGTCCAAAACTGGAGGATGAATGATGGTGGAGAGAAGTTCATAACAGCGTTTGAGTTGAGACACATGGAATGTGGGTTGTAACTGGACCTCTGGTGGAAATAGTAAGGTGTAAGCTACAGCTCCTACCTTCTTAACGATGGGATGGGTCCAAAATACTTAGAAGTTAACTTGTGATATGGGGAAATAGAAAGTGTGGACTGCCTATAAGGGTGCAGCTTCACAAAAACCCAATCAACTTCAGAAAAGCCTCTATCAGTTCTGTGGAGGTTGGCCTGAGTTTGCATACGTTGTTGAGCTCGGCCAAGATGAAATTTTGCTAGCTGAAGCTTAAACTCTCGAACTAAAAGAATATCTTCTACTTGATCCACAGAAGAGTCCCCAGTAAGATAAGGAAGATAAATTGGAGGAGGGTAGCCATAAAGAAGTTCAAAAAGAGAAGTCTTGATGGTTGAATGTGGGGCAGAATTGTACCACCATTCAGCAATTGAGAGGAAGGAACCCCAATCCTTGGGTGAATCAGAAAAAAAGCATCAAAGGTAGGTTTCGAGGCAGCGGTTCAGAACTTCACTTTGACCATCTGTTTGAGGGTGGTAAGCTGTAGAAGTATGAATAGAAACACCTTGGATAGACATAAATTCCTTCCAAAAAGCACTAATGAAGATAGGATCTCTATCACTAGTAATGGAAGCAGGGAATCTATGTAGCTTAAAAATAGAATCCAAGAAAGTTTGGGCCAAGGACTTAGCTGTGTAAGGGTGAGCTAAGGAAATGAAATGGCCATACTTGGTGAGTCGATCAACAATGACCCAAATGACAGTGTTGCCTAAATACTTAGGCAGTCCCTCAATAAAATCCATGTTGATATCAGTCCAAGTAAGGGAAGGAATAGCTAATGGTTGCAGCAACCCAGGAGAAGCTGAGTTGTCATACTTGTTTCTCTGACAAACATCACATTTATGAATGAAATCCAGAATATCTTGACGGATACCCTTCCAATAGAAGTAGGCCATGATCTTCCTAGTAGTAGCATCAACCCCTGAATGGCCACCTGTAGGAGTGTAATGCCATAGACTGAGGATATGCTTCCTTAAGGCAGGGTCCTTACCAATGACCAACTTACCTTTTCTTCTAAGTTGGTTGTTAAGCCAAGTAAATTGTTTTTGAGGATTATGTTGCAAAGAAGAAATAAGAGCACTGAGCTCAGGATCAGAAGACCATAAAGATGCAATAGAATGCCATAACTCAGAACTCACAGAAGAAACCATCAAGGACATCAGTTCAGCACCAGAAACTCTGGAAAGAGCATCAGCAGCTACATTTTCTTTGCCCTTTTTATACTGGATTTCAAAATCAAAGGGAAGCAGCTTGGCTAACCATCTCAATTGGGAGTCAGTGTAGAGCTTTTGATCTAGTAGATACTTTAATGACTTTTGGTCAGTTCTAACAATAAAATGCTGACTCATTAGATAATGTGATCACTTGGTGACAGCAAACACCAAAGCAAGCAACTCCCTCTCATAGACTGATAAAGCCAGGTGTCTAGGAGCTAGACCTTTACTAATAAAAGCAATAGGGTGACCATTTTGCATAAGAACAACCCCTATACCAATACCACTTGCATTAATTTCAACCACAAAAGGAACTGAGTAATCAGGTAAGGCCAGCACAGGTGCCGAAGTAAGGGCCATTTTCAAAGCAGAAAAAGCTTGAGCTGCAGATGGCGACCATTTAAAGTTATCCTTTTTAAGCAACTCAGTAAGAGGTATACTGATAAAGCCATAGCTTTTAATGAATTTTCTGTAATAACCAGTCAAACCTAAGAAACCTGTCAACTATTTGACACTAGTAGGAATAGGCCAATCCTGGACAACGATAATCTTTTTGGGATCAGTGGAAACACCTTTACTTGAAATAAAATGGCCCAAGTATTCCACGCAAGACACACCAAAGACACGCTTAGAATATTTAGCTAATAATTGGTTTTGAACCATGACATCAAACACATGTTGTAAATGTATAACATGTTCATCAAGGGACTTGCTGTATATAAGAATGTCATCAAAGAAAACCAACACAAATTTTTGAATATAGAGCTGGAACACATGATTCATGAGGCACTGGAATGTAGATGGAGCATTAGTTAAGCCAAAGGGCATAACTAGATACTCATAGTGGCCTAAGTGGGTCTTAAAAGCTGTCTTAGGAATATCAATAGGTAACATCCTTATCTGGTGGTAGCCTGATCGAAGGTATATTTTAGAAAATATTATTGCACCTACCAATTCATCTAACAGATCATCAATAATGGGGATGGGGAACTTGTCCTTAATAGTACACTGATTGAGTTCTCTATAGTCAACACATAGCCTCTAAGAACCATCCTTCTTACCAACCAACACTACTGGTGAAGCAAAAGGACTGTTACTATATTGAATTATACCCTGCTGCAGCATGGCTCTAATCAACTGCTCAATAATGTCCTTTTTCATTGAAGAATACCTATATGGTCTCTTGCTAATTGGCTTAGTACCAGGTTGTAAGGGAATACTATGATCAAAAGCACCCCTAGTTGGAGGCAATGTAGTGGGTTCTGTAAAGAGCTGAGAATACTGGAGGATGATGTGCTAAATATCAGGTGAATTATGAAGTTCACCAGGAAGGTGCAATGCATAAGACTAACCCATAGGTTGGCAAGCATGAACAGACTGTTGCACATGTAACATAAGCAACTGAATATGCTGACTACCCTTTTTGTTTAGTGACTTAGGACTGGATGCTTTGCATTCATTAGATACTCCTTTAAGAAGGTGATGCTTCCCTTGGTAATTGAAGGACATAGTTAAGGCAGTGTAATCCATGGTAACTGGTCCGAATGTTTTCATCCATAAAGCTCCCAATACCAAATCATATATGCCCACAGAAAACATTATTAAATCAGAACAATAAGTAGTACCTTGCAGCATCCACTAAAAGTTTTTCACTACACCTGATGTGGCTTCCAGAGAGTTATTACCAAGGCTAACATACCCCACCTTGGTAGGAGTAATGTCACATCCCAGCCTTTTTGCAGACTCATAATCAATAAAGTTGTGAGTGCTTCCACCATCTAATAGGATCTATAGAGGCTGCTTGTTGCTATATCTAGTCATATGAATTGTCTGTGCCCCTTTGATTCCACTCAGTGCACAAAATGAAATCATAGGAGTATCCTCCCCAGTTGTAGTCCATTCTTCTATGCCTTCATCATCAGTTTTCACTACATCTGTGTCATGACTTAGATCCTCACCATAATCTAAGTCTAGTATGACCATCTATTTTAGAAGGTTACACTTATGTCCAACTGTATATTTATCATCACAAAAATAGCATAAACCTTGTGCTCTCCTAGACTGCATTTCGGTAGGAGAAATAGTCCTTCTGGCCTTGGTTGCATTTAAAGGCTTATGAGCAGGTAATCCCACTTTGTGAGGTATCACAGTAGAAGGAGTAGGAAGCTTAGCTGTTGTGCCTTCAAAAGCAGGTTTCCTTAGATTAACTGAGAGTTGACCACCATAATTAGATCTCATTATTCTAGAATTAGCTGCTAATGTTGCCTCAGCTAATCGAGCAAGTCGATAAGTTTTAGACAGGGTTTGAGACTCATGCATTTTTACAGAATGCACTAATTCCTCTTTAAGTCCTCCAAGGAAACAAGAAATAGCTTGATTAACAGACAAATCACATTGAGCTAACAAACGTGCAAAAGCAAATTGATATTCCCTCACTGACCTTGTCTGTCTTAACTGCTTAAGTTCTAACATAGGATCAGAAAATTCTTCACTGAAAGTCTCGATTAAGGCAGCTATGTATTCATTCCAGTCAAGTGCATCACTTGAATCCCTACATTTCAAGTAAGATTGATGCCATTCTAAGGCTTCATCATCCAAATTCATAGCTACTAGAATCGTCCTTTGATTTAGTGGAGTTTTATCAATAGAAAAATATTGCTAATTCCTATAGAGCCATGTTTTCAAATTTTCACCATTGAATCGAGGAAAATTGAGGTTATGATTACGGACAGCATGCCCAGTATAAGGGTTTGGTCCTAGAATACCTGGTCCATATTGTGAAACCTTATCTCTACCTGATGAATTTGAAGCATTGTCCTTCGATTGTTGACGCAGTTGCCATCCATCGAAGGAGTTCTTCAGCGAGTTTACTAAATGTAGTAATTTTGCGTGCCTTCGATCCAATTTATCTCGTAATTCCTGTTGCTTTTGAGTCATTTCCTCCTTGAGATCTAACTGTTGAGCAGCTAAGTCCTCATATGACTCCTGCTAGTCAGCTGACTGGTTTCCAGTTATTGGATCAACAACCTTACGTGGTCCCATTGCGACGAGCTCTGATACCAATTGGTACCAAATTGATAGGTATCGAGAATAGAACAGTGATTAAAAAGAAGAAACTGAGAAGAGAAGAAGAAGAAGTTGAGGTAGTCTACGAGAAAGAGAAGTGAAATAGAAGAGAGAATTTGGGACAATTTTCTGTATATTCATATCACTAATCAATTACAATAGTCTGATATATATATATATATATATATATATATATATAAAAAGAATCACGTAATAGCATAGTTCTAGGTGGGGAAATGCAAATTTTTCTTCTAACTGCATTTCCCACCATTATTACATTTAAAACTCTAACTATTTTTTTGAATTCGTCTACTTGGCATCCTCGTTGGCATCTATGTTGGCTCCTTATGCTGATTGTATATCATATTCATCGTTTAAGCAACTGGTGGTAATGATGGTTTATAGTGAAAGTGATTAGTGGTGAAGGTGGCCAGTGGTGCAGGTGGTTGTTGTTCGTTACGGTGGTGACGACTGGTATTTGAGGTGGCTGATGATGGCGGCTGGCAATTCCTATGGCAATTAGTAGTCGTGGAGGTGGTGGGAGATGTCGGTTGTCCGGTGGTTAGCAAAGAAGTGATTGATGGTGGTGGTTACACGTCTGAAGCTGGTGTTAGTATTTGTGTATGTGTAATCAATAGAGCAATGGTAAGAAAAATTACACGCACTTAATAGAGTAAAATCTAGAGGGCTACTAAACGACCACATTAATTTGGCCCAAATGTGGCCATACGCGTTAAAAGACTACTATAACCTTATTCGGATTTGCAATATTTCCCCCAAATAAATTTTCTTGCAAAACACACTACTAAATACAGTAACTTATTTCTATTCCCAAAATACATTGAGCAAGTAAAATTGATTCATGTTTTCATAAATATGAAAATGAAAAGTCTCCACATATTTTGTGTATTTCATGTGTATAGAAAATTATAATTTTTTTTAATTCAAAAGTAATTATATGGTTTATTTATTATAAAATAAACAATCCACACATCAACAGCCAATCACATCAAAATTTGACCATAGGATGGAATTTTCTAGGTTTGACCATATGTTGGCTTTATAACTATTGGGTTCAGATTTTGGTTCCGGAACTTGGTACAAGTCCATTCCCATTTGAAATATGTCTGCAAAATTTGGTGCAAATCAAAGTTAGTTTGATAGGATTCAGACGCTTGGCTGTGATTTTAGAGGCTCTTGAGTTCTCTTTGAAACTTCATGTATTTTTTATGTCTGGTTCGTAGTTAAAGATGTTGGGTGAGTTTAGATAGGCTACGAACTATTTCGGACTAAGGAGATTGCTGGTTTTCAGCAGTTTCTAGTATCTGGTGTGATGTGCTTCACGATCGCGAAGCTACTCTTGCGATCGCGAAAGGGAGACTTGGGCTGGGGGGAGGGGGTTTCTTCTCGAATGCGGGGACATGATCGCGAACGCAAAGTAGTGGGGTCTTACCCTTCGCGAATGTGACCGTCCTCTCGCGAACGTGTAGAGTTATGGGATTCTGGGAGGAAGTCTGTCCGTTACTCTTCGCAAACACATTCTTTAGCTTCGAACACGAAGGCACAGGGGAGTAAGTCTTCATGAAAGCGAAGAGTAGCTCGCAAGCGTGAAGGCCTTTTGGCCGCTGTTCTTCGCGAATGCGTTAGGTACTTCGCGAATGCGAAAAACACCTGACACCCAAGCATAAAAACTTTTCAAAGTTAGGATTTAAATCATTTTCCACCATTTTTAAGTTAGATCTCGGCCTAGAGGCGATTTTGAAAGAGGTTTTTCATCCCAACTTCATTGGTTAATAGATTTTAACTTGTTATTACGTTTTTATTAACACCCACTAATTTTAACCTTTAATCTATGATTTTTCATGTTAGAAATTACGTAATTTAGGTAGAAATTAAGGATTTTGAGAAATTGAGGTTTAGACCTCAAATTGAGGTCGGATTGCGAAACTAATTATATGACGGGGCTCGGGGGTGAATGAGTAATTGGGTTTTGGTTCGAATCTCGGATTTTGACCAAGCGAGCCCAGAGTTGACTTTTCTAAAATCATTAAAGATTGAATCATTTTCACTTGTGGGTAGTTTCTAAAGCTTATTTTGATTTTTTAATTATATTTTACTAGATTTGATTGGTTTGGAGGCTAATACTATTGGAAAAGTCGCGGTTGAACATTGATTCAATGTGGAGTGAGGTAAGTGTCGTGGTTAACCTTGACTTGAGGGATTAAGACTTATGGGTCTATTTGCTATGTGTATTATATTCGGAAACGAGGCATATGTGAGGTGACGAATATATATACCTTGTTATTTGGTTTAAAGCTTGCGGGTAAAAATTATTTCTTTGTACTAGGTCGTTTTACTGACTATATTTTCCATGCTTAGGATAGATTATTACTTCATTAATTATTCGCCTCGTATTTAATGTTTATTTTAAAGATGTTGAATGTTTTGAAAGTTGAGTTTGGTATCATTGCACTATAATTGAAGTGGATTGCTTCCCTCCTTGCATTATTATCTTGGATTTGTATTGTTGTTTGGTGAGGAAGAGTAAAAAGCACCAAGGGTATTGCCATGCCTTAGTTGTATTTATTATCATCTATTGAGAGGTTGTGAGGATTAAAGCACGAAGGGTGATGTCGTGCATTTGATTACTTATCATCATTTGTCATATAATGGGATATTGAGAGTAAAAGCATGGAGGATGATGCCGTGCCATTTTTATTTTATTACCTTATTTGATTTTCGGATTGCTGATTTACTTGGATACATTGCTGCTTATTTTCGGAAGATGTTATTTGGTGATTTCGTATTTGCCGTTCTTATGATATTTCTCCTTTCGCATGTCTCCTCCCAATTAATATTTTAATTGATCTACCTGTTATTTTGTTGTTCTATGTATATATCCGTACATGTTTCAAGTACGTGTCTTTTTATAGACTCATCACTACGTCGTTGACGTTATACTCTATACTTATAGAGTACATTGGGTCAGTTGTACTCACACTACACTTTTGTACTTCTTGCGCAGATACTGCTGTTGATCCCAGCAACGTCTAGTAGTGTTCTGCTCGGATTCAACTACATACGGAGAATTGAAGTATAGCTTCACAACGTCTGCAACCCTAAAGTCTCATTGTTTATCTAGTCTCTAATGGTTGTATTTACTTCAAACCATATGTGTAGTACTCTAGTTACTTATGTATTCGTGACTCTGGATTCTAGGAGATGTTTAGATATCGTCATATGTATTTTATTATTATATTTCAGACTATTTCGGTTTATCTTTATTAATATTTTATTTTGAATTGTTAAAATTGGTTAAATAATCTAGCTAATGTCGACTTGCCTAGCAAGCAAAAAGTTAGGTGCTACCATGGTCATGAGGGTGGAATTTCTGGTCGTGACAATATGTAACAAAAAAGGAGAAAAAAATATCAACATTAATTATTTATGGGAAAGGATGTATGTGTGCATACTTTTAGATTCTTCATGTATTGGGAAGAAACAAAAATTGAATTGATGAGAGAAATTTCGTGCAAATTTTGAATTAAGATGAACTTTGGGAGGAAAGGGTAGCAATGGCATTGACCTCACATAAATGACCTAGATACATATATGAATTACTGTGCTACCCCCATTTGGGGCATTATGGCCAAAATCAGTGTGATAGAAAACCTTTTCGTAAAATCTAAATGCTTCAGATGCAACCTGTTTACCCTAAAAACGCATAACAATTTAATTTATATTATGATTTTAAGGACATGTGATTTTACTTGGCACAAATTGAGAAAAAACGCAAATTGATATTGAAATTAACTGCAAATAGAAATAAAGCAAACCAAAGAAAATGTATAGCTTTGATCCTCGATCTAGGTCGCCTTCGAATCAAACAAGTATTTCACTGGAAAGTATGAATAAAATAACAGAGTATTGAGAGCTTAAGAGAAAGACAGTATATTGGTTTGTATTGAGTGGATATGATGTGCTTTACAAATGATCAGACCCCCTTTATATTGTAGCAAAGTCCTACCCTTAATATAATCCTAAACACAGTAAGAAATCCTATGATTAGCTCATTAATCGACCTCTTCTTGATACGTGCCGAAATTTTTGCCGTGATTCTCGCCCGATCACAGATATCTTGGCTTTCCGTTATTTGGCTAAACAAGCTTCCATCGATCTTGCTCGATCTCTATCCTGCTTGATCTTGATCTTGGATGATCTCTATCTCGATCGGTCCCTAAGTCACGAGCTTGGCAATCTAACTTCCTGTCACGGTCCGGTATGACATGGAGTCGAGCCTTGCCCTATCACGTGGCGGTCTCGATTAATTATACAAATAGGGCATGCCCGATTTTGACCGTATACCAATAGTCCCCTCATTTTTTGGAGAGTATTGACAAGAAATGATTTGAGCACTCGATCTTCACCTCTATACATCATGACGTAAGAAGTAGAGGTAACCTAAATGTCTCATCGGTGCAGTTTCTCGGGCATTTAATGCATGTCGGTCAATGGTAGGCCATTACCGGTGTTGAACCGTCATTGAGAAATTATAAATGCCCTCCTTCTTCATTTTTCAAACTTTACTTTCAAATCTTTTTCACTCTAATCTTTAAAATCCTTTGCCTTCCTCAAAGCTTTGTATTTTCAGATATATGGGTTTCTTCGCTTGTTCTATCCCAAAATACCAAGTATTCCTTTTCCATTTCTATTCTTCTTCGTCCATAAAAATTAAATGGCAAAAACTTCAAAACTGTTCCGCAAAAGGAAACTACTTCCTCATCCCGGCCGACCGGCGAGGAACCAGCGGCGGAGCCACGCCCTGAAGAGTTCTTTCCCATATGGTGTGTCATTAATTACGACTTCAAGGTTCAAAGGACCTCCTCGGTACCGGGTCAATGCGAGCCAGTATCGAGGTATATATGCTCGATACCCGATAACCTCCTCTCCCAGGTTAAAAAAGATTGCAACTGGGGCAAGAAACATGTGGTGGTGCCTGCTCCAGAAGAATCAATCACCACCCACGTGGAAGGGTTCCTAAGTGTTAACACTTACTCCTTCACGTTGGGCCCCTTGGATCCGATTATCATAGATTTCTGCAAGAAATACGAGGTGACCCTCAATTAGATTCATCCCTCTTTCTGGAGGATAGTGATATTACTTCGTTTCTTCGTAAGCAATGTCGATGGGCTTCCCTTCACCCTCGACTACCTCATACACCTCTATAGCCCCCGACTCTATCGAGGATGACCAATAAATCTTTAACGTTGGGCTACTAGGGCACCTTTCTCGAGCATAGATGAGGACAATGACCGGGGCTGGATGTGCCGATTTTTTCGAGTGAAGACCTCGGACTTGATCCTGGCCGAGAGTATGCTATTTTCTGACAAATGGAATATGAATCGTAAGTATAATTCCGTCCTTAGTTTCTGTTTATTATCTTCGTTTTTCACCCTTTCTTATCAGTATTCTACTTTGATGCAACTATTTCCTGGATGGTAGGTGCGGTTCCCCAACTCGAGGCTTGGGTCAAGAGACTAATATCGCAGTTGACACATGCTGAATGTGCATGGCGCAATTTGTCGAAGGGTCGATGAGAGGCTAGTAGTCAAGGTAATTTTTTCTTCTTGACTTAATGATTTGACCACTGTTTGAATATTTTCCTGAGCTTACTTATTTCTCTTCTTTTGTAGGTCTCGGGAAGGATGGGACAATGAGGCCCCCGTCTGGTGATAAAGAAATCGTTCCCCCACTATCTGTCTCAAAGTTGGTGAGAGAGAAGAAGAGGAAAAACACTTCAAATTCCAAGAACTCTGAGGGGTAGAAACCTAAAAAGAAAATATCCCGTAAAACCAAGGGGAACATCATCCCTCTAACTTTGGAGTCAGTCCAAAAACGACTAAGGGATGACCACAAAGAAGAAGAAGAAGACTCTGGGCTGGTGGATCGTGTGCGAGCTAGCACCGAGATCCGAGCAACTACTGAGTCGGCAGGAGCTGAAACCACTCTGCCTCGACTTGATGAGATTGAGGGGAAGCCTTGGTCGAAGTCCCCGAGCTAGAAAGAGCTAAAGATGCTTCACCTCGAGGTGAGAAGGCTATCGAGGACGCGGTTGATGCTGATATAGCAACCATGCTCGAGGCTCCCCGAGATGAATGCAGTGCCCCAAAAGATTTACTTAGGGTGATAGATATCAGAGATTCCCCCTCATTTCCCTCATTCACCGAGTCGATGATACATGAAGCTTGGGCGGTGGAGACTTTCCACGGGGAAGAGGTCCATGGAGTAGAAGACCATTTCCGTGGGTATTTTTTTGGAGTGGAAGATGACATCGATTTGGGTGACTTTGAGGCACTGAGGAAGATCTCAAGCTCAAGTGAGGCTTCCTCAAGCTTTAAACTGGCCAATCAGTTTCTGGCCCCCAGTGTCGATCCTGAGCATAAGCGATCAATTATCGTCTCAGTCCTGGAGGATGCTCGGGTTCTTTCTGCCCCCGTAAGGGTGGCTAGCTATCTCTGGTGCATGGTGATCAAAGAATACCAAGCCAAGATGGATGAGGTGGAAACACCCTGTCTTTTCAATGAATCTTAACAGGCTTTAAACCGGGTAATCGCAGATTTCTTTGTCGAAGTCAATTTTTGCACTTAGAATTTTCTCCCTTTATATAACTCATTTTTCTATGTTTCTAAGCTTAGGTGCTTCATCATGAGGCTTTCCTCCAATATCGAGAAGAGCTGAGCCGGTATGAGGCCAAGAACCGATGGCTTACTGAGGAAAAGGATGGCTTCAAGTTTCTCAGTGAGAAAAGAGAAGGGGAAGCAAAAGGCCTTCACGCTGAGCTAGAAATTGATCAGAAATAACACGCCAAACTGGCCAGTCAGGTAAGAAAAATCTTTGAACCTAGTGACGGTGACTCAGGCATAGTGGCTAATGGTTCGAACATGCAGGTCCAACAAAAGATCAATGTGATCGGAAAACTCCATGAGGAAGCAGACGCAGTGAAAACTGAGGCCGAAGAATGGAAGAAGAATATGGATTTCCTTGCCTCAGAAAAGGAGACTACCCGGGCCTAACTGGCCTCAGTTGAAATCCAACCCAGTCTTGATGCAAGCCAAGAAAATCGAGGAGCTCCAGTCTTAATTGGGTTCAGGAATTTCTGATCGGGAGAAGCTGGTCACAGAGCTCGAAACGGCCAAATCGGAGGTTAAAGAGACCAAGGCGAATGCTGACGTAGTGGTGGTTATTTACCGGGCCAATGCTGAAGATGCTCATGTCTGAGTAAAGGAGATCATTGAGGCTACTCAGGTTTGAGAAAATTTGATCGCTGAGTACTCCAAATGCCAATCTCGGAGGGAGACTCTTTAGGAGATCTATGCTCGGGGATGTGATCTTTCAACCGAGATCGAGAATGATAAGAAACTTGAAGCTGAGCTGGGAAATTAGCTTATCCCAATGATGATGATGGATCTAAAAGCTTGAGCGAATCAGAAAGTGAGGAAGAGCCCGAGGCCAGAGATTCCACTCCCAGAGATGACCAGGCTACTTAGGCTTTTAAATAGTTTTTGTATTTCTATCGAGGCCGCTTTGGCCTTTTGTAAAGAAGTTCCATCGGGCTGTGTTGCCCTTGTAAAAAGATTTTGATGAATATATAAAACTTTTTCCCTTCCATGGCTTCTAAATCTGCTATCTTTTCATTAATTTATGTAAGGGTCAACGCGCCTTAGAATAAAATTATGAAGTTGTATTCGAAGGTCCTAGGTTTGAGATGGTAATGACCGATAATAAGTACTGCCCTCGATCATTTCTAGATGGACCCTGAATGATTATTCTAACTTGAGCTGAGGTAGCCCTTAAGCTTAATAATTGAGTGAGGACCCGCTCGAACTCGAAATAAGGTAGCCCTTAGGCTTTCTAGTCGAGTGAGAATGATATCTCAAACTCAAAGTAAAAGTATCCCTTAGGCCTTTGTATTTTTGGTTTCTTTTGTGTCTTTTTAGAGGCCTTTTTGGGCATTGTAAATTTTGTATTTGGCCGATGTGGCATTTGAAAAAAGATTGTTTGTGTGTATATATATATATATATATATATATATATAAGGCTTTCTATCCTTTTCGGTTCTCAAATATTTCCTTTGCTTTATCATTCTTATTTACCAAGGTTGGAATGCATTAACATGAAATAATAAGGCTGTGTTCGAGGGTTCGAACAAGACCTTGCCTTTATTGCCTTTCTAGGTCAAGGCATTATTGGGGTTCAAAGTTACTGAAGTTTTTTCCCGAAAATATCTCAAGTTTAAGATTCTGCTGAGGGGAGCCTTTTAGAACCAATTGTGAAATAAAATCTTTTCTTTTTTGAAGGACTATTTTTGTTACGGGTTCGAACGTCTCCGAGCATGTTAAATTGGCCGTAGCCTTTTAGCTCAGGATCTACCCATTGGGCGCATTTTCCTGTATTATTTTATTCGGGCTTGCCTGAGATAACAGTCCCCGAGTGGGGTGGCCATGACCTTTAGAAATCGGAGAGTTGACTATTAGATCTTTCGTCCCCGAAGCTCAATAGTTCGATATGTTTAAGTTTTATTTTTCGGATGGCGGTCCCTGAGTGTGGGAGTGATTATCTGAACTCTAGTTATAATCGGCCCTTGAGCCCATTTCGTAAGAGATAGAAAGTATGGGATAGTAAAGTGGAAATTTTTCCAAGACATTAGATAGTTTCAAGGAAATTACTTCTCTTTATTCTTGTCAAAAATAGTCACACATGCGTACATGTTTTACATTAGGGCCCGAGCAATCTATATGGGCATGGTTATTTTGACCGTTTGGACCTTATAATAGATCCTACCTATTGAGAACCTTCCATTTCGAATTAATTTCCTTGCTAGAACAATTCAATATTCGAGGGTAATCCCTCCAGTATTAGAGGTTGATTATAGAGAAATCTCGGATACTAATCTTTGATACCGATTTGGGATTGACCTTCGATCCTAAGTTAGCACGATCCACTGTTGCCTCGTTAAAAACTTTGTCAAATTACACAATTGGGACAAAAACGGTTCAAGGGAAAAAGAGTGCAACGCGTGCTTTCAGACCTAAAAGCTTCGTGCTTCTCCTTGTCAATAACCTACAAGTGTTAGTTAAAAAACAGAATGAATTGAAATAGGATCGTGCCCCAGCAGTAATATCATTTGAGATGAGTTAAGTTCCAATTATTCGGTAGCTGTTCTCCGTCCATTGTTACGAGCGTATAAGACCCTTTCCCAGTGATCTCGAGAATCTGGTACGGCCCTTCCCAGTTTATTTGATCGATTCCGCTTGTCATTCCCACTAGGGTGATAAGGTGTTGATAAGATCCTTTTGATCTTGTGGTCTTCGAGAAATTTGGTCATTTTGCTGCCAATAAACTATTTTCCGTTGTCACATGCAATTTCATATGGTATTCCCAATCGACATATGATGTGGTCCCAAATGAAGTCAATGACTTCCTTATCCCTGATCTTCTAGTATGAACATGCTTCAACCTATTTAAAGAAATAGTCAGTCATAAATAAAATAAATTGGGCCTTATTTGGAACCGATGGAAGAGGGCTGACGATGTCCATCCCCCACTTCATGAACGGCCATGGGGACAAGACCGAATGGAGTAGCTCCCTGGGTTGATGAATCATTAGTGCATGTCTTTGGCACTTGTCGTATTTTCGAACATACTCTTTCATATCTTTCTCTATGTCGATCTAATAGTATTCGACTCTGATTATTTTATGGACCAATGATTCGGCACCAAAATGATTTCTGCAAGTACCTTCGTGGACTTCCCTTAGAACATATTCGGTATCTCCTGGTCCAAAACATATTGCTAACGGACTATCGAACATCCTTCTAAGCAGGGTCCCTTGTTCGAACAAGGTGAATCATTCTGACTTTGTACGCAGGGCTCTCGATTCTTTTGAATCCGAAGGAAGCTATCCGTTCTTCAAATACTCTATGTTTGTTTCTCTAATCCCAGGTCAAACTTGTGGAGTTTAACTCGGCGTGACCTTCATTGACCACTGACTTTATAAGTTGTACGTCAACCCCCAATTTGAGTTCGTCGTCTTCAACTGATGACCCTAGGTTCGCGTGGGCATCAACTTTGCTATTTTGATCTCGAGGAACATGTTGCAAAGTCCATTCTTTGAATCGGTGTATAGTTACTTGTAGCTTATCTAGGTTCTTTGCATTCATTCCTCTCAAACTTCAAAGGTTTTGTTAACCTGATTCAGAATGAGGAAGGAATCGCATTTGGCTTTGATCACCTCTACTCCCAAGCCTCTAGCTACTTTGAGACCTGCAATCATGGCCCCATATTCGACCTCGTTGTTAGTCAATTTTACATTTCTAATAGATTGTCTAACCACGTTACTTGTGGGTGGTTTTAGCACGATGCTGAGTCCGGACGCCTCTACGTTCGAAGCACCATCCGTAAAGAGGGTCCAGATCCTTGAAGATGTACCCGAGTTGAATAATAGTTCTCTTTCAACCTCGTGTACAAGGGCCGACGTAAAGTAAGCCATGAAGTCTTCCAAGATTTGAGACTTGATGGATGTTCAGGGTCGATACTCAATATCGTACCTGCCGATTTCTACGGCCCATTTGGCCAATCGTCCCGAAAGCTCGGGCTTATGCAAAATATTTTGAAGAGGATATATCGTTACAACACATATGGGATGACATTAAAGTATGGTTTTAGTTTCCTAGAGGTGCTTATCAAAGCGAGCGCTAATTTTTCTAGATGGGGATACCTGGTTTCGGCCTCACCTAGGTTCTGACTAACATAATAGATAGCGAATTATGTACCTAGTTCTTCTCGGACTAGGACTCCACTTACCGCTGTCTCCGATACTGCCAGATACAAGTAAAGCTATTTGTTTGTCCTTGACGTGTGAAGCATCGGCAGGCTTGACATGTACCGTTTAAGCTCTTCCAAGGCCTGTTGACATTCTGGAGTCCATGTGAATATTATTCTTCTTCTTCAGTAACAAAAAGAATTGATGGCTCTTATAGGAGGACCTCGAGATGAATCGCTAATCGCTCCAAGGCGGCTATGCGCCTTGTTAACCTTTGCATGACCTTTACGTTTTCTACCATCGTGGTTTCCTCGATAGCTTTGATTTTGTCAGGGTTGATCTCGATTCATCGATTGGATACCATGAAGCAAAAAATTTTGCTAGAGCCGACCCCGAACGCGCATTTTTTTGGGTTGAGCTTCATGTTGTATTTCTTTAGTATATTTAAAGTTTCCTGCAAATGCTTTAAATAGTCCTCTGCTCGCAGGGACTTCAGTAGCATGTCATCAATATAAACTTCCATAGATTTCCTTATTTGTTCTTAGGACATTCGGTTTACTAGGCGTTGATAGGTTACATAAGCATTTTCTAATCCGAATGGCATTATATTATAGCAGTAGGTACCATATTTAGTGATGAATGAGGTCTTTTCCTAGTCTTCCAGGTTCATCTGTATTTGGTTGTACCCAAAATATGTGTCGAGAAAATTGAGGATCTCATGGCCGGCCGTTGGCATCGATCATGCGATCAATATTTGGCAAAGGAAAAGAATCCTTGGGCCATGCTTTATTTAGGTCTTTGTAATATACACACATTCTAAGTTTGTTTGCCTTATTAGGGACTACTACTACATTCACTAACTATTAGGGATATTTTACTTCCCACATGGACCCTATTTTGAGAAGTTTGGTTATCTCGTCTTTGATAAAAGCATGTTTGACTTTAGACCGGGGCCTTCTTTTTTGCTTCATCAGACGAAATTTCAGATCCAGGCTCAGTTTGTGGGTGGTAATTTCCAGTAGGATCCTTTTCATCGAGATGAGACCAAGAAAAATAATCCATATTAGCTATAAGAAATTGAATAAGTTTTTCCCTAAGATCAGGGATTAACCCGTGCTCAGGTATACCTTTCGATCGAGTAAATGTTCGATCAGCCCAAACTGATCTAGTTCTTCGATCGTTGACTTGGTAGCATCGGAATTATCGGGGGCGATAAAAGATCGAGGAACCCTGAAGTCATTATCTTCGTCAATTCCTTGCTTGTCTGATTGGGTCGAAGCTGGCATCAATAATTTCTATTTGGCCCCTTGTTTCGCTTTCGATCCTGAGTCCTTTGTCGATGAGAGTGTTGATATCAGAATCACTTCATTGACTACAAACATCTCCTTGGTGGTGGGTTACTCCCTATAGACTGTTTTGACTC
The DNA here is from genome assembly GCA_026770625.1 of Nicotiana glauca. NCBI lineage: Eukaryota > Viridiplantae > Streptophyta > Magnoliopsida > Solanales > Solanaceae > Nicotiana > Nicotiana glauca. Next base: position 101,163 of record MU711738.1, on the reverse strand, counting down.
CCTCTAGTATCAGGAACTTTAGAACCTGGTGAAGGGTCGAGGGAACTGCCCTCATGTTGTGGATCCACGGCCTTTCGAATTCATTTCTTGGACGGTCCCAACCATATTTACTAGCAAAGTTATCTCGCCTTTGGTTGTTTCACATGCCGTGTTGAAACCGTTTAGCACTCAGGCTGCAGGCACAACCCGATCTTGTAGGCCGAGTTGTTCTATGACCCTCCATCGAATGATGTTGGCCGAGCTACCTGGATCAATTAAAACACATTTAACTTGAGTCTTATTTATAAGTACAGATATTACCAGTGCATCGTTATGAGGTTGTATGATCCCTTCTGCATCCTCATAATTGAAAGACAATGTTCCTTCTGGTACATAATCTCGAGTTTGCTTCTCCCTTGTGATCGACACCTTGGTGCATTTAAATACTGGTTCTTGAGGAGTATCGACCCCTCCAACGATCATGTGAATCACATGATGTGGCTCTTATTGCTCATTATGTCTGTTTGAATCTATGTTTTTGAAGTAATTCTTGGCCCGATCGCTTAATAATTCCCGAAGGTGCCCCTCGTTGAACAATGGGGCTACTTCCTCCCTTAGCTGTCGATAATATTTTGTTGTCAAGGCCATCTAGTATCTTTGATACATTCGATGGCAAATACGATGATAGACGTATCAATGTTGAAATTATACTCCGATAGTCGCGGTGCTTATTTAGTCTCAGAATCCCTGTTAAAACCACTCTTGCTCATGAGTCCCCGTGAACTTTGACCTAGATCATTTTTCCTCTCATTCCGTGCAGAGTTTTTCCCAGATCTACTGCCTCTGTGGTCTCCATTATACGATTGATATCGACCTTGGTTCTCAGTCAATATCCCTCTTGATTCTATCCACGGTCCTGTTAGGATAAACGGACCCAGAAGGAGCCCCTAGTTGATCTTCCTCGACCCTAATCTTCGACTAATACCGATTGTGTACATCAGCCCTAGTGACAACTGGATATTCAATCAAATTTTTCTTCAACTGCTGTGAAGTTATGGAACTCCGAACATTGAGACCTTGAGAGAAAGTTTGAACATCCCAATAGTCGGTGAGCGGTGGCAAATCCATTCGTTTCATTTGGAGTCAAGATACGAATTCCCTGAGCATCTCGTTGTCCTTCTACCTTACCTTAAAAAGGTCCGACTTTCTTGTTGTGAACTTAATGGCCACGGCGTGAGCCTTTACAAAAGAATTTACAAGCATAGCAAATGAGTCAATAGAATTTGGCGGTAAATTATGATACCATATCATAGCATCCTTCGATAAAGTCTCCCCAAATTCTTTCAGCAAGACAGATTTGATCTCTGTCATTTCCTTTAATAGCACATGTGTAGGAGATGACATGTTCGTTTGGATCAGTCATCCGTTATACTTTGGAATCTCGGGAATACGGAACTTCTTGGGGATTGGCTTCGAAGCTGCACATGGGGGGAAAGGTTTTTGTACAAACTTTTTGGAATCTAGTCCTTTCAATATTGGTGGTGCCTCCGAGATTTTGTTGACCCTGGAGTTATAGGTTTCCACCTTCTTATCGTTTTCTTCGATCTTCTATTCCCATGTCTCAATTAGCTTTGTCAGTTCTTCGAGCATTTTTATGATAGCAGGATTGGTCTCCGATTCCTTCACATTCGATTTCCTAGAAGTCGATTCGACCCTATTTACAACTTTCTAGGATGGCTCGAGTTCGACCCTGCTCGGTGTGTGATTCTAATTTTTGAGCTATGCTATTGCTATCTGTTGGGCCTGTAACATTTCGAAGATGACCCACAGGTTAATCCCGCCATCTTCACCACCATGTGCATTCTGAGTAGCTGATCAGGTACCCACGTGAATGCTGCTTACGGGATCGACAGCCAAATTTTGATTGATGGCTACATGCGAACTGACGTCGATTGGATCTACAGCCGGAATTCCATCGAGGAAAGCATGTGGTACAACATTTCCCGGTGCAATGTTCTCATTTTGGCAGTGGAGGCTGAGATCATTGCAAGTATGTTGAGGTGCTGCTTGAGAGTTTGACATTTTCTAATCCTGTAATCAAAGATACTTCAACGAACAAGTGTAAAATAGTGCATGTTACGAAAATTTATACCAAGCAATCACTATTATCCTTAGCCCCACGGTGGGCGCCAAACTATTTACCCTAAAAACGGATAACGATTGAATATATATTGTGGTTTTAAGGACATGTGATTTTACTTGGCACAAACTGAGAAAAAATACAAATTGATATTGAAATTAATTGCAAATAGAAATAAAGCAAACCAAAGAAAATGTATAGCTTTGATCCTCGAGCTAGGTCGCCTTCGAATCAAACAAGTTTTTCAGTGAAAAGTATGAGCAAAATAACAGAGTATTGAGAGCTTAAGAGAAAGACAATATTTTGCTTTGCATTGCGTGAATATGATGTGCTTTACAAATGATAAGACCCCCTTTATATAGTAGGGGTACCCTTAATACAATCCTAGATACAGTAAGAAATCCCATGATTAGCTGATTAATCGGCTTCTTCTTGATAGGTGCCGAGATTTCTGCTGTGATCCTCGCTCGATCGCAGATATCTTGGCTTTCCGTTATTTGGATCGGCAGGCTTCCCTCGATCTTGCTCGATCTCTATCCCACTTAATCTCGATCGGTCCCTGAATCATGAGCTTGACAATCTAACTTCATGTTATGGTCCGATATGACATGGGGTCGAACGTTGGCTTGCCACGCCCCAGTCTCAATTAATCGTACAAAAAGGGCAAGCTCGATTTTGACCGTATACAGAATCCTTTATAAAATGGAAACGCACTGGTTCAAAATAACTAAATCCAAATCGGTTATATATAAAGCCTAATGTATTAATTCCAAGCAGCGTTTTAAAAGCCGTTTACAGGGCGAGCCCTGGAGCGAGCCATGAGGCGAGGCGCACCAAAA